>LNAC01000010.1:2021327-2141933 GCA_002007465.1 Ailurus styani | reverse complement strand
CCCGATGTGGGCCTCGATCCCAGGACCCTGGGATCATGACCTGAGCCGAAAGCAGAGGCTTTAACCCACTGAGCCACCCAGGCGCCCCAAGTCTGCATTTCTTAAGCTGTTAGTGTTCAAGCTCTTCAGCCTTAAATCTGCAATAAACACTATTCAGTGTCGTTTATATTCAGTGAGAATCATTACTGCCAAATACCTTGTATTGTTATTGGATATATTTTTTATGTAGAAGAGAACATTTGGGGAAAAGAAAAAAATATTTTATTTCAAATGCATTGATATACTGAGAAGATACTCCACATAATTGAAAACTGGGGGGAAAATATCAAAATTAATAGCATTTTCAAGGCATAATCTTTAGATTTGTAAGAAGATAACCTTATTAATCAAATTACATAAAATTCATCTGGGTCAATTTAGAACCAAATTGTCCTTGAACTAGAAAAAAAAACATTAAAAGGAACCTCTTTGCCTTTTAATTATTATGGATCAAGATTGCAAATGAGAATTTAGCCCTTTAAATCCTCTTGGGTGACTAAGAATTTTCACTATTAATCTGAAATTGTCATTCTAGTTTGCATAGATTAGACATTACCTTTTTTTTACCTCACCCAAGCATTGGATTAAGCATCATACAAGGCTGGTAATTTTCATTTGAAAATCACATTTATGGACATGGAATGTAATAATGAGAGAGTCAATTTCATTGTCCAAAATTACATAATATAGTAGAATGATTCTACAATGATTGATTTTTTTTTGTAACTTGTAATCAGGTATGTATGATGTTTGAAAGTTCTGTGTAAATAAACTAAAGATTTAATGTTCTCTTTTTCTTCTTATGGATATGTAACCGCTAAAAACAACAGCCAGTTTGTTTCATGCAACTCATCTGAGGGAGAGAAAGAGCTGCACCTCTTTCATTCCAAGTCAACAAAGTAAGATTTACCTTGACTAGGAAAGATACTGCTTTTTACATATTGGTATGCTGCCTTTTTGCATCAAATCAAATCAATTGTGTTGATTCTCAAATTGATTCTCAAATCCAAAATTATCTCCACATGATGCTTTCGAAGGGTATGGTTGGCTGGAATTTCATGATATATTGAATCCGGAACTCCTCAGTTAGAGACCACCTATCCACGTCACCAAAATCTGCGTCCATTCCTACAGCTACAGTTCACATTTTCCTCTTACCTCTATCTTGGCCTGTATGAGATTAATTTGCAGGAGCTGTTCAATAGAAAAATGGGCAAGACATTATTTGCCTAAAATTAAAGATAAAAGAAATGTCTTTCTTGCAGTTTGCTATAAACATGCCATGGCCTTTCATTATTTTTCCTGCACTTATTGAATAGGACATGAAAATCAAAAGTCTTAGAGGAGTCAAAAATTCTTTGTAGTAATTCGAACATTTTCTTGGGCTTGATAGCATTATACTCTTACTCCAGTGAGTAAGCTGGAGAAGTTTAAATCACCAACCACAGTTGGATAACTGCTGAGATATATTTTATTTGTCCTTTTAAGAGAGTACCCATTTCTTCCAAGTGTCATTGTCTTGGCAAAAAATTAATGTAGTTTAGGTAAAAAGAGGTAAATCCTGCATTTCACAGCCTAATGAAATAGAACAAACTGGCAATGCTTTTCCCAATAGAAACTCCATGCCTGTATTTCTTCCTTTGCCTCACCTGCTAGAAAGCTCAATTTAAATGTGTGTTCCATGGGTAACCAGTGTTCAGTATTTGGAGCATGCAAAGAGCAACCTATCAGCATTATTCCCAGTGTCATTTTATTCTTCTTTCCTTCTTTTCCTTGCCCAAGAATATCCTCACTTGCTACTACTTTTTATCATTAGTGTTACTGTTATTACTATTTGTACTATAGGTATTTTGAGAAGCCTTTTCAAATCCACTCTGAATATAGGCAGAATTTGGGGAAAAGAAAACACTATTAAGTTGCTGAAATCTGCGATGTAATGAAACTCAGCCTATCCCTCAGCTGCTACTAGGTCATAAAGGTATAGGGAGATGATGAGGCAGCAGAAGGATGACAAGTGGACAGAGCCAGGAGGTTGGCTCATAGTCTCAAATTAGTAAGACCCGCTGCTGTAAAAAGATATCACCAAAGGAATTTGTAAAGCAGAATGGTCCTCAAAACAGCTTCCACCTTCTTCATGATTTTAATGAAAGGAGCCCCCAAGCGAGGATCACTTGAACCTCAAGTGAATCTTCCCTTGCTAACATCTGGCAGAGTATTCCTAGTGGGAAAAAACAATTTCAGCTGCCTTCAAGTTTCTAAAATCCCATCCTATCCTCATTCATTGTCCTCTATCATAGGAAGAAGTCGAATATCCAACAAGTTAAATGTGGAGCTCCACAACTTCATCCTTTAGGCAGAGTTTAGGTGTTTGTGGGAAAGGGATTGTCCATGAGATGTGGTGAGGTGTGTACTTCTAAATTCAGATCCTCTCCCCTGATTCCTGGCACTATGCTGACAATTCTGTCATCAGAGATACAGGTTTTTATATCGATGCACTGAGATTTGTGATGGACATCTTCAGGGGATGCATTTTAACAGAGCAGTATCCTACATTAATTCCTTATGTTAGTTTACCAAATAAAGCATTATAAAATTTTATAAAAGTTGGATGTTGGAGTGATTTTTGGGAGATTACATGATTTGGTACTGAACCAAATATTAGATAGTGAACCAAACATTACTCATAAATTTTAAAAGCAGAGCTAGTAGAAACCATTTAGGATTACCTTCAAAGTCCTATTTTTATGAAAATAGGTGGTGTCCTAACTGTGATGTTGGAAGAAGGGATGACAATACATGGAGCGAGAAGTGACTTCTGGTTTTTATGGAGTTAGCAAGAGTGAGAGAGAATGTTCTTGGCAGAGGAAAGCACTAGGCTCAGCATAAGAGTGGCTTTTGAGAGAAAAACTGAAAGTCCTTCTGTACGTCAAGAGGCTAGAAAGGTGGTGTAGCTTGGTCAAAGAGGTCAGTTCGTATGGCGCACAAAATGCCCAGTTGGGAGTTACAACTTGTGCCAGCCTAGGGGTGATGGTGAGATATTGATGAGTTTTGCTGAAATTTACATTTTATGGCAGTGTCTCTAGATGCTGTGTGGAAAATGAAAGAGAAGAGATAAAATTGGAATCTGGAAAAAATGGTAAGTAGCTATTGCAGGGATGGCCAACAGCAGGGATAATTTTCCCTCTATACTTATATTATTTTGCAAAGAATTAGATGAGGCTCATTTTATGAATACGACAGAATCAACCTAAAGATTTAACTCCAGGCAAATATTAGACAGAGATTTAATCCTTGATGAACCACCACATTCATCTTGCATTCTGTGTTCTCTACATACTAGTGTGTGGCATAATGTTGTGATTTGGTTTCCTAACTATGAACTGAAGCACCCCATGGCACCACAATGAACTCACAAGAACGCTGTGGAATATTTCATCTTTTTATTTTTTATTTAAGATTTTATTTATTCATTTGAGAGAGAGAGAGAGAAAACAAGCAGGAGGAGAGGCAGAGAGGGAGAAGCAGACTCCCCACTGAGCTGGGAGCCCAATGTGGGGGCTCAATCCCAGGACCTGGAGATCATGACCTGAGCCCAAGGCAGATGTCCAACCATCTAAGCCACCCAGGCGCCCCCTGTGGAGGATTTTAAATTTGGGGGAAAACAGCAACATTTGCCAAATACCACATGAACTGCTATCCAGTAATAGTTCAGACTTTTAACATTAGATAGCACCAAGTTCTTTCCCATGATTCCATTACTTTGTAAATCTGGAGTTTGGGTGTTTGCTGTGACAAAAAGCAAGTACCATGTGGATATCGTTGTGTAACTCCTATGCCACTTTTTCTTGAATCTTATTTATTTTGACATTTTATAAAAAGATATAAATTCTTTATTTTTTGTTTGTTTTGTTCTGTTTGTTTTTGCAAGATCGTTTTCTTCCATCAATCCACCATCCACAAACTAGTGTCTTCCTTTTCTTAGTGGTACATTTATAAGATAATTTGGATACTCCTTACTGTTCTTGATAAAACAAAGGATCAATGATTTGCATCTAGCCAATAGACTTATTTTATTTGAGTGCATGGGCTCAAAATAAATATGAAAGTATATTTAACCAGGGGCGCCTGGGTAGCTCAGTTGGTTAAGTGGCTGACTTTGACTCAGGTCATGGTCCCAGGCTTCCTGGCTCAGGGGGGAATCTGCTTCTCCCTTGGCCCAGCCCCCAGTGTCCCCTGACAGCAACCCCCCACCTCCTCACCCCCTCACTCATGCTTGTGTGCATGCTGTCCTGTCTCTTTCTTGAATAAATACAATCTTTTTTAAAAAAAAAAGAAAGAACATTTAACCATAAAAATTACATTTCACAATATTAGGATTTCCCTTTTAAAATAAGATAATTTGTCAACTCTGAGCCCATAGTTTTCCCACATAGCAATAATCAGCAGGAAAATCTTAGGGTTGTTTCCTTCTCAAAAATTTTTTCTCTCCACTCTGGCATAGTTCTTAGTATTTTACCTAAATAATTCCAGTAGTCACTTGAGTTTGTCCCTAATTTAATGTGACAGAGAGTTCTAAGTTGGGATTTGTTATTTAAGATATGAAGTTTTAGTATCTTTATGTCATGTATCTGTAAGTGATATAGACAGTGCAGGTGTTTCTATAGTTACAATACTGCTACTATTAATAGATTACATTTTATGAAATTAGCATTCCTTATATAACAGACATTATTCTAAACACTTTATATTTATTATCTCATTATACTCACAGCAATATTATAATCACATTCTATAAGTGGTTTTTTTGGCTTGTTTTTAATTACAGATATGTCAAGAATTGTGAATGTTCTCAGATCTTATGCTGCTTGCAAACTAACAGGTTAACCTACCACAGTTTCGTAGATACCGGCAGGAGATATGAAACTCCTGGGTTAGAGACAATGTAATTTATTACCATAGAGCAACTAGCATGAGCTTTAGTCTGCTTTGGTTCCCCTGCATTTCAATTTCCATGGAGCAAAAAGAAGTAGATTAGTGTATGCTTCTGCACACAGTAGGATTCCATCAGCTGAGGAACCCTTGAGGTTAGAGGTGACCAGTCTTTTACAATGGACCACAAGAAAACCTGCCCCATGGCCCCATTTGCCCTAAGATTATTAAACTAGACAGTACATTTGCCCTCTTCCAAGAAGGGAGAGCCTATCTTTATCTTCTAATACTGCTCACTAAGTAAATGTCCCTAAAGTAAATAAAGGGTTAACTTTTCACAATGGTCTGAGATCAAGGAGGGATAAATAAAGAATAATTTATTATATTGTTTTAAACCTTTTGTTTTCAGGTAACATTTCAATTTTTTCACACTAAATAATTGTATCATTATAAATTTAATGACGAATAATAATTAGAACGGTAGGTAATAGACCCAGGTGAGAACAAGGTATTAGTAAAATGTAATGGCAATCCTAGCTCTGACAAATAAGAAACTTTAAAGCATGATTTAAAATGTCCCATTTATGGGGGCACCTGGGTGGCTCAGTTGGTTAAACGACTGACTGCCTTCGGTTCAGGTCACGATCCCGGGGTCCCCCCACAGCATTGAGCCCCACATGGAGCCCCGCATCTGGCTTGCTCAGCAGGGGGTCCTGATTTCCCCTGCTTTCCCTCTCCCTCTGCTTGATATTCTGACTGCTTGTGCTCTCTCTCTCTCTCTCTGAGTCAAATAAATAAATAAAAATTGTTTAAAAAATAAAAAAAATTAAAATGTCCCATTTATGAACCAAATTTGAACCACCAATTTCTAAATTCTTCTGTTCCAGGGAGCTTTAAAAATTGTGGATTCTGGGCGCCTGGGTGGCTCAGTGGGTTAAAGCCTCTGCCTTCAGCTCAGGTCATGATCTCAGGGTCCTGAGATCGAGGCCCGCATTGGGCTCTCTGCTCAGTGGGGAGCCTGCTTCCTTCTCTCTCTCTGCCTGCCTCTCTGCCTACTTGTGATCTCTCTCTCTCTCTCTGTGTCAAATAAATAAATACAATAAAAAAAAATCATGGCTTCTATTAGTCAACCTTAGACCTATGTATCAGAATCTTTCGTGGTAATGTTAAAAACTGTTAAGGAAACTTAATTTTAGAAAGGTCCCCAGGAGAATATGATGTGCAGGCTTGAAGAGAGCTTGAAGATCATGCAGCTGTGAAGGATGATCTCCAAGTGGGTGAGTGAGGCTTATCGCAACTGGACATGAATCAAAGTGACCTTCGTATTACCTCCAGGAGGCACAGTGGAATCATGATTTACTTAAGAAACCTAACATTTAGCAAAACTTTCTACTCGGTGAAAGTAATGTATTAACACATTTGATCTTAGCCAAAAGGCTGAGAAGCAATGAAAGTAACATGTTAACAGATTACATACTGTCAAAATGGCATTAACAAAAAGGGAGCTCAAAGAAAAAGAAACTTGCATGTTAATTCAGAGCTATAATAGAGAGAGGATCGGGTCTTGTGGACTCAAGGGGTTTGCTTATTCAAAAGATATAAGCTGTGGAAGTGTATTTTCCTGGGTAATTTTCTGCTCACCAGGCAGAAAGAGGCTTGATGAAATTTACCCCCTATGCTATACATCTCCTTACTCTGCATCATGTGAATAATAACTAATTGATTATTAATTTCTCAGGTATACGTTGACATTAAGAAGGAAGTGCTCTGTATTTAATGATGAATCTAATTTCCATCAATATTTTAGATTCTTTCTCACATTCTTGGGGGCTCATGTTACCATTCACTCATATCTATTCCCAGATCACTGATAAATCTTCGAATTTTCTTGACCAATTTTTCTATCAGGTTTACAATTTTCTTCTTCAACCTAAATCCTATGACAACCCTGGGGAATTCCAATATCCAAATAAAAGAGACATCCATTGATCTACAATTGTATGTACTGAAATCTTCTAAATTCATAGCTCCACACTCGTATATCCTACTATTAAATATTAAATTCTTGTCTTAACATTGTTTGATCATTTAAAAACCTTTCTCGTTCTGACATCAGAGTAGTTGGGTTACCTAGAAGTTTTCCATCACAGAATTTTTAAATTTAACAAACTTTAACTTAAAAAAAAGGAAAAAAATCCTTAGTTTTTAGATCTTATACTCCTTAACTCTCATTCTCTGCTTCTCTTATTAAGTTCACCTGTGTTTGTCTAGTCCATTATTTTCCTTTTCAGATAAAAGATGATCACTCCCTAGAACACTTGATCTTTTCTCTTCATGACCCTTGCCTAATCTCAATGCCATTTCTTCTCCAAAGGATCTGCATATCCATTTAAAATGTAGGCTATTCAGAAATCAAAAAATAAAACGTTGTAAATCTGCACTGCTACAAATTCAGTTGATTACTGTCCTTTCTTCCTTCCTTCCTTTCCTTCTTTCCTTCCTTCCTTCTTCTGTCTTCCTTTCTTTTTTCTTCAATTACTTTTTTTTTTAAAGATTTTATTTATTTATTTGACACACAGAGAGAGATTACAAGTAGGCAGAGAGGCAGGCAGAGAGACAGGGAGAGGAGGAAGCAGGCTCCCTGCTGAGCAGAGAGCCCGATGCGGGCCTCGATCCCAGGACGCTGAGATCATGACCTGAGCCGAAAGCAGAGGCTTTAACCCACTGAGCCACCCAGGCGCCCACTCTTCAATTACTTTTATGATACTAACTCAAATACTTAAAGTAAGTTTAAGGTTCTGCAGGATCTAACCCAAATAACTACTATATCCTTTCATACCATTTATGAGATAATCTGCACTTTTTTGGATTTTTGAATGGCCAAACTTTTTTCACCTTGCAATCTTTGCACTTGCTATTTCCTGCTTCCAAAATGCTCCTTCCTACTCCCCAACTCTCCATTCCCCAACTTCACATCTTGAACATCTTTCATATCTAGCAAATATCACTTCCTTACAAAGGTCCCCTGTGATGATCTCCTAGAGCAAATTATAAGATTATGTACATATTTTACATAGCATTTCTCTCCTCTATTTCCCATGAAGGCATTGACTTTATCTATTTTGTTCTTTATTTAACCCCAGGTTTGCCATAATGCCTGACAGAAGTAAACAAGAATTATTCATGCAATAAAGAAATATTCCCTGGAAATTTCGATGTGTTTCTTCTACTCCCTTCTTTTTTCATTAGCCCAGTAACTATGTATACTGCTGGATGCTTAGTGAAAAATAAAGGTTAAATACATATTTATAGAATGAACTAATGGTAAATGATACATTTGTTTCTTCTAAGAGACTGATCTCATTGGATTCATTGACATATTAAGTTTCCTAATAACCAAAATGAAGACCAGACCATGGAATTTGGTGACTATTTAAAGTTGCGTCCCTATTAAGACCCTGCTCCAAAGCCAGCTTGTTCTCCTAGATGACATGTTCACCTCATCTGCTAAAGGCAAGAAAGAGTCCCTAAAAATATGTGAAAAGAAAAAAAAAACAAAAAAACTAAAGATGAATTGTTTAAGGATTTTACATTCTCTCCATTTTACGTTTTTCTGACATAACCACACTACTACAGAAAGAATTTCTAATATTAATCAAATTGTAGTGGAGTAAAAATTCAATTGACTAAATTTTATAAATATCCCATTTTTAAAGAAGTTATTATTTTGATGTGGAATTTTTTTAGAATTTTGGTATTTTTCATTTCCCAATTTAAAAAAAATATTGATTCCTCTCCAGTAGCAGTTTAAGGAAAGGTTTGAAAAAATAGAACAGTAATGAGAAACATATATTTGTAGTACTTTATACTTTCCAAACTGCTCCCACATTCAAAATTATGACCCCTAGCTTGTAGATTATGTATAAATAATCAAGGAGATGTTGTTAAAGTTAATGATTCTAATTTAAAAATTAAGTTGCAGTTATGCAAATAATACAATGAGTTTTTATTGAGAATTCATTCTGAAAGCTTAAGTCTTTACTCAATTGACTATGTTGCTTTATTTTATTTGTGTCTCATAGATCAAACTTTCAAAGTGATTCCCTTTAGTTTTTAAACACTTAAACCTTGAGGTTTAATTTAAACAAAACACTTTCATTGTAAAGCCAAACTGCATAGAAAAAAGAAAGTGACAGGTTTGACCCTGGATAGATTCCAGAGAAGTCATTTATAGAAGGAAGACAAAGCAATTACAGCACCACACTGACCAATGTATCACTTAGCACTTCTGATAATAAGATAAGGCTTGCGGGGCTAGGATGGGGAAGGAGAGAAAGTTACTAATATAGTAAGAATGACCAAAAAGCATAAAGCAGGATTTTCAGAGGTATTAAAATTAGAAATCCTTTATCCTGTTTTAAGACTGAATGATTTGCTAAAAGTAGATATTTTAAAAACTCAATAAAATAACTAATCCAAATAACTATTCTTCAGACTTAAAAAATGAGATTTCCCTTCAGGATAGGGTAGGGACATGTAGAAAATAAAGTCAAAAATATATTTGATAATTTTATGAAGCAGAATTACAAAGTTTCCCATAATATTTAAGAATAAAAATGTTTCAACCAGATTGAATTGTTTTCTGTCATATAAAAATATTAGAAAGACATCTGCCCATTTATAGGTGTTTCAACAAAGATATTTAGAGTTTATATATTGTTTTTCCTGCTTTGACTTTCTAAATTAACTGTTGCACTATTTGGAAAGAAACACAGTGTAGGAAATAGAATTATGTGTCTGTGAATTTTAGTTCTAATTTTAAGCTAGCTAGGTGATCATCACCAAATGAAGTGAAAACTTTTAATCTTGAAAAACATTTCTAGGTTTAATAATCAAAGATTTTTAGTGGCATTGTTTGAAAACATATAAATTCTCAAATTTTGATTCTCCCTAATTCTGTTTTACATATTAAGATATTTCAGATCTCCTCTTCTTAAGTTGTGAAATTTGAACTAGATTTGTATTAGAAATTGTCGACCAATTTCTCTGCCTATAGGAAAATATTATCTATCATGGGTTATTGTGGGAAAAAATGTGATTCAAAAGATTATGATTTTAAGACTGGTTATAGCATCACAAGTGTATGGTTATAAATCTCTTCTTTTCTCTGGGATTCAATTTCCTCACCTAGAAAATGAAGGAGTACATTGGCTGCATCGGCTGAATGTTTTTTCTATCATTCTATGATTCTACTACTATTTTTAAATTTTTAAGTAAATATAAAAATCATTCAGGTATATTGTAGCCAATAAACTTAGCATAAGATAAATATATTATGTTACTCTGCGTATCACTTAAGCAAGAATAAAGTTTTAATTTGAATGATTTAACATTAGGTAGAAGATCATTTATTCTGTTTGTCATCATTATAATAATGCAGACCTTTCATTTTATCTGGAAATCATGACCAGTGTGACTTTTAAAAAATAACATTTCAAAATATGTATGTTTTGTCAAATTTGAATAGTGAATTCCTGAGATATTTATATTTTACACAAATATGAAATTTTGATTAAATTAATCCACTGAGTGAATAGGTAAAACCCCATTTTACCAAAATGTTCATTGGCTATCTCAATTATCTTATCATTTAAGCTCAGGAAAACATCAAGAGATGTGGAATTATAATCAATGACACACTAAGACAGTCATGATACAAAAGTAATAAGGAAAATGCAGAACAAGATTTCATATCAATTTTTTATATAAACATTGTACTATATATTTATATACAATATATACTACATGTTTCAAATAAAATGTATCTCAATAACATGGGATAAGGAACAAATCTTTTCCTTCATTTTGCTTACCATTTTTCAACTAATTTTTTAAAAGATTTTATTTATTTATTTGTCAGAGAGAGAGAGAGGGAGTGAGCTTGAACAGGGGGAGGGGCAGAGGGAGAAGCAGGTTCCTCACTGAGCAAGGAGGCTGATGTGGAACTTAATCCCAGGACCCTGGGATCCTGACCTGAGCCGAAGGCAGACACTTAACCAACTGAGCCACCCAGGCGTCCCTCAACTAATTTATTTGTGATGAACTTGTTTAAAATGAGACATACAGAGAAATTTTTCCCATTAAGAAGCTAAAAATTTTGAAACTTAGCTAATCAGTGAGAAACAAGTCTGCCAAATCTTGAATATGTGTAGATAATTTCTCAAACATTTCACAGAATTCTTTACTGGAAGAGTTTAAAAACAGTTTAATTAACTGAATTTAGTAGTGGGCAGTTTTAAGCTGAGTAAATAGCTTCATTAGGTCAATATATCAAAGGTGAATATTAAGTTGCACTAATTAAAGTATGCTAAAAATGGTATTAACAAAGCCCCATTTTTTTAAATGATTTACGTTCACCTTCAATATATTTTCTAATAATAGCCACCCCTTATTTAGAAAACCACCCATATTACGGCAACAGAAAATTTGAGTACTTGTTTTCATGTTAGAATACCTCTTATAAGTAAATGAATATCAGCATTTTAGAGATGGAGAAACAGCAGTATAACTTGCATATCATGCACCTGGTCTCCAAACTAGATATTTCTTCTACTTAAGACCATTTAAATGTGTTAATATTTGGTAAAGAAAATTAGTTATAAAATAGATTAGTTTAAAAATATTTCTGATTTGTTTTATTATAGACCTAAATGAATAATTACAAAATACAATGAGACTCTTTTATCCTACTCACTTTAAATTAAATAACAGAAACGCCGAAGTTCTAGATTTTGAAGAACACTTACATGATTTTTTAATGATGGTCTATTTACCACATACTGCAGCCTTCACCCAGCAGTTAGTAGTTAATCTCGTTGATAGCCAGAAAAGAGCAGTAATTTTTATCCTATGTTGTCTAGATGATTAAATTAAGTAAATTATTAATAATTATTATAAAAGTTAACATGAGTAGTTACTGTAAGTAAGGCATTTTTAAAAGATTTGTTTATTTATTTTAGACAGAGGGAGACAGAGAGCAAGCATGCAAGTAAGGGGAGGGGCATAGGAAAATAATGTACAAGCAGACTGCCCAGTTACCCCTGAGCCCCTGGGGTGGCTCCATCCCAGGACCCTTGAGATCATGACCTGAGCCAAAAACAAGAGTCAGATGCTCAAGAGACTGCACCACCCAGATGTCCCAAGCAAGGGACTTTTTAAGCTCAATGCATACATATATTTAGTTTCAAAAATGACATTATAAGTTTGCTGCTACTATTATTATCAGCATTTTTTAGATCAGGAAACTGAGGCATAGACAGTTTAAGGATGGTCACAAAACTGAAATGTGAGAAAAAAGTGAAAAAAACCCAGATAATATCAGTCCAGCAGAGATCATGCTTTTTATCATTTTATTCTATAACCATTTTTATCCAGTATAAATAGATCAGTCTTAAATCCTAAGAGAAAATAGTATCAGAAAGTCTGTGTAAACTGTGGACTTTTGCTATGAAGCATTTGCTCAACAGAGACTTTGTACTCAATTACAGAACTATTAAAAATGGGCCATTTGCATTAGTTTTATAGATATCACAGTGGGAATTCAATATTTATTTTACCGCCATAATGTGAGATTAGAAATTTTACAGATAGTATAAAAAACCTTTCGGTAGGCATATGGCTAGGAAACAGTGACCAAAAAGTCATATATTGTGGTCAGAGTGTAATAATTAATTTCAATCTTTTAGCTTTCAGGACATTCAAACCTAAATGAAGTTTAGAAGTATAGAATTATGTTAAAGAAATTATTTTCATCATTTCTTTCTTTTTTTAAAAAAGATTTTAGTTATTTATTTGACAGAGAGACATAGTGAGAGAGGGAACACAGGCAGGGGGAGTGGGAGAGGGAGAAGCAGAAGCAGGCTCCCCGTTGAGCAGGGAGCCTGATGCAGGGCTCAATCCCAGGATCCTGGGATCATGACCTGAGCCAAAAGCAGATGCTTTAGAAATGAGCCACTCAGGCATCCCTATTTTAATCATTTTAAATGCAAAGAGATTTTATTCCTAAGTTCTGGTTGAAAAACACCAGAAAGGATGTTGGTTTCTGAAATCTTGGTGAAAGACTTAGATATGCAGACCAAGAATGGAAAAACACCTTGGAATTAACATAGTCACTTAGGTAAGGAGATGAATTTCCTTGCCTAGAGGCCAAATCAGGAAAACACTAAAATATCCTGCTTCCAGCAATCAATTTCACTGTCTCATGCTGAGTCTATATATGGTATTTGTTGTTAAACCAGTGAAACATAACTATACATTTAGACTGTGTTGTATACTGTTGTATACTATTTTTACCTTTTAGTAAAGCACCATTTAATTTAAAAGTTACTTTAAAAATTCACATTATATATACACTGTCATGAAAAAATCCTACCTTGATATATTGCCAAATATTAAATAGAGAAATTAGAAATATGAAAATGAAGTAGTAAAATGAAACATTAGGTCTTTCTTCTAATTTACACATTCTTTTCTTTTTTTTTTTTTTTTTTTTAAAGATTTTATTTATTTATTTGACACACAGAGAGAGAGATTACAAGTAGGCAGAGAGGCAGGCAGAGAGAGAGGGGAGGAAGCAGGCTCCCTGCTGAGCAGAGAGCCCGATGCGGGCCTCGATCCCAGGACGCTGAGATCATGACCTGAGCCAAAGGCAGAGGCTTTAACCCACTGAGCCACCCAGGCGCCCTACACATTCTTTTCTTTTGACTTGGATTTAAGATGGGATATGTCTGTATTTAACCTGGTAGATCTAAGAGAAAAGTATGTAAGAATTTGTTTTCAGTTCCCTAAAACAGCATTTTGAGATACAGAACTCAATTTCCAGCTAAATCTCAGAACTAGGGGATAGGATACCTAGAAACACCAGAAAAATCAGACTGTTATTCTTAGTTCCTTGAAAACGATTCTAATGTCCCACTCTCAACAAAACTTTCTGGCTTGTCAGTGGTGAAGGGCCAAGGAGCATAAGCTGTATCAGACAGTTAACTTTAGAGTAAAAACAAGCTGAATTATTTTTACTTTATAAGTTTCCTATCTGCTAACTTCACTGAATTAATAAAGTACACATACTTTAAAAATATCAAAGGCAGAAATATGTAATATATTAAAGACTGTGATTGCTGCTTCTAAAAGCTTCTCTGAAGAAAATGACTTTCTTTTCTGAAAAGCTATTATCTCCAGACTGAAAATTATTTGTCTATGTGACACTAAAATTCTTTTAATAGAAAGTTAATAATACATATCTGTATCACAGTGTATTATTAACCTACAGCTAACTCATTTTTAGAGCTCCCCCAACCCCCTATAACCAAATTTTTGAAAGCACTTGTTTCAAATAAAGCAGTCTGTATCTGCACAAGTAGATTTGAGAATATTTCAAATAAGGAATCTCTCACTACTCTATGAATTGAACAGGTATTCCTTCCACCAAGATTCAAAATGGTTTCCTCTTGGAAAATAAGTTATTTAAAGAATAGATTTTATTATCTTTTTTTTTTTTTTTAGATTTTGTTGTATCTCACAACAACGTCAGCCCTACCATACTTCATAATCTGCTCTCTACATTGAGAGTATTTGTCTCTTTCCAGTGATAGCCTGGAAAAGGAAATTATATATTAAAGTGAATTGGATGGCTGCTATCTTACCACCATTACTA
Organism: Ailurus styani; assembly: GCA_002007465.1. Taxonomy (NCBI): domain Eukaryota; kingdom Metazoa; phylum Chordata; class Mammalia; order Carnivora; family Ailuridae; genus Ailurus; species Ailurus styani. Next base: position 2,127,253 of record LNAC01000010.1, on the reverse strand, counting down.
GCTTCATGACTAGTGTTCTATTATGGACTTGTAATATGTATATTTATGAGAAAAATCCAAAACTAAAATAAAATCTAACAGCTATTGCCTAGAGTGAACGAATTATATGACATTTTCTAAACTAATTAGATAACATTCTACACCCATGGATCTCTGCTGTTCGTTTTCCTTATGGTCCCCAAAACCACCCTCCACCCTTTTTGCCTTGCTCTGTGCTCTGGGAGCCTGACTTCTCTGCACTGCTCCACCCAGATTCCTTGACCTCTGATTTCTTTGGAATTGGATTAATGGAAAGATACTGGAAGACAGGAGAAGAAAGTGGTCCCATACTGATCCCTCCTCTCCCAGAGTCTCCACCTGACCAAGGTTTGGATACTGGCTGGGTCCCTCTTGGGCCTCTGCTCTTTTCAAGCTGCCCCTTTTCTGGCCTGATTGTTCTCTAACTAGAATAACACTGTTCACTTCCTTTGGCCCTTCAGGTCCAGAGCTGATCATAGCGCTTTGCAATTGAGAGTTCTTTTGTGCCTCTACATCCCATATTAGTTTCCCAAACTGTCCATACTTCTGTGAAAGTCTCCTCATTAAAAACTCTTTTGTTACACTGTTTTAAGACTGCCATCAATTCCTGCTGATATTCTGAGTAACACATTAATTAGGGACATAAAAAGTTTATAATCAATATTTAAAGAACGTGACTTTCAGAAGAAAGAAAAATAATCATGCTAAGACCATTGCAACTTACCCAGTTTAACACAGACTACTCTAGAAAAGCCTCCTGCTTTTCATTATGGAACCTAGTTCTTAGACATCAAACGTGGTTCAAACATTTTCAAAAAAGTATGTTTCTCAATGAATCTATTGCAAGTCCTATATTAAAGTTGTTTTTTCTTTCTCTATTTAAATACTCATTAATCAGCATTCCTTGCTTACTAGTAAGTTAAATAAAATAGTCTTGGGACTATTTGAGTTCGTCTTTTATTTTTCCCTAAAATGAATAACTGGACTTAAATTAGGTATTCCCACTTATTATACTGAGCACTGAGCAGAATTCCCTCTACACTAATGTAATTCTTTAAACAATAGTGTTTTTTTTTTAAAAAAGCTTGATTTCCGGTCTTACTAACCTGTTAGCATTTATAATAACTTTGCTGACCATTTTTAAAGCTAATGAACTCAAGTTTTTAACTGTGAAACTGGTAAACATCATTGGCCTTGAAAGGTTTTCTTGCAATAGTTTAAGCTTGTGTAGCGACTGGGACAATACTTTTTTCTTAGTCATTTTTCTTAATCATTTTATAGACATCTTTTCCCTTAAAAGTCAATGATATCTCAGCTTTACCATAAAGCAGTTCTGATACTAAAACTGTATAAGCATTATAGACATATTCAAGAAATCATTCAGAAAAATCTGTCTTATACACACTTTGCATCAAGTAGCATTTAATTTTCTGGCCACTGCTAATTTAAATGACTACAGAAAGCTAATGGGAGATTATTTGAAATCTAGAGAAATAAAAAAAAACTACTGCATTATTGAAGCAAGAGATGTTTTAAAATATTACAATTATTCAAGCACTTATTGTAATTCCACGAACTCCCCAGAGTTAATAGATTGTATTAGACCCTTCTCAGAAGTCATGCTTTGTGGCATTTGCTCTTATTTATTGTCCTGGCAGAAAGTTCCAGCGGAAGTCAAGGTCACCTTCTATCCCAAAGTTGGTATAATTAGTATCAATTCGGTGTTTCACCAAGCTAACACAGGAGGTTATTAACTGTGTTTCATGTGGAGTGTCAAAGAAGCAAGGGCAGTGCCAGCAATCTTTTCAGCTTCAAAGGCACAGCTCATAAATTTAATTCGTTGGTTAGTAAGAAAGATACAACCAGCCTCGTTTATTAATGATTTTAAAAATAATTTTAAGAGACGTTCTGGAAATACATTTATTTATATATGTAGCCTCGGCTTTTAAAATATAAAACGGATCATCATCCTAATAATAAGTGACAAAGTCTCGGTATTTTATAAGTGATGTGCTTTCTGAAATATCATAAATATGGTAAATTTTAAATTTAATATTTGTATGCATATGCATATTATATAAAGATGAATCCCAGAAAATGGCACATAGTCTCCTAGGGAACATTTTCTTTTCTTTCTTAGATGTTGTTTTGTAGGAAATGTGTATGCTATTAGATTGTATGAAGTCTAGGATTATTACCATAATATCAATTAAGACACTCCTACATTTACAGAAGAACATTAGTAAAACTGTTTACTTAGAAGAAACATAAACTAACAGAACAAAGATTTCTGTTTAAATTGATCCAAGCCAAAGAAATAAACAAGCTTAAAATGAAACTCTTAAAAATGTTTGATGTTTTAAATTGCACAAACCACAAGAGTGCCCTTAGAAAATAGAATAGAGCATAAGTGTACTGCTTCCCTTAATAGGTCGTATTGGAAAGAAAATAAGAATACCAGTTCTCCTCAACTACTTCCCAAATGCTATAAAGAGATAGGTAAATATTCAAGGATTTTCAAATTTTGCAAGAGTTCATCTTCATACAAGTCAGAGTCAAAAGCTTCTTTCGGTGTTGGAAGTGGTTATATATAACAAGAGATATGTATTCTTGTTCCAAAAAAGATCTACAAGAATATAAAAAATGACTTTAGCATTCTATGTTATCTTGGAAAAATGTAAACTGAAACACTGCCATTATCCAAATGTGTGGGTCCACAGCTAACTAAGAGATGGGGACCTCCAGTCAGCAATCTCTCCCATGCCCAGCCTGCAGCATCTCCCTTAGGCATTAGCCACACAATACTGGTAGCAAGGTTGAAAGTGCCCTCAGCTATGGACCATATGTGTTGCTTGCTCTTTCTAAGAAGCATTTTTAGTAGCCTATTTTTGTTATAAGCTATGTTTCAATATTTAATTTTAAAACTGCATGAATTTCATAAAATAACTGTTGCTTTAAAAAGACTAATGGAAATTTAGCAACACTTACAGCTTAAATGTGGAAACCTGTCTTTTTGCAGATAAGCAGGTCTCACTATATGAACCATCTGGAGACTGAATTATTACTTAATTTTTGCCAAGTGAAAAAAACCCAACATATTGACACTTAATTTTTAAAAGCTCACAACACCATGCAAATTTTGTTTTACTACCACTAATAAAACCAGAAACATTTTTAATAGCTAAACACTCATAATACAAGCTCATAAACAACTTCTTGATTTGCACACTTTGGGATTTAACCGTGTCTAGATGATATATTTTACCATTGCAAACGCTCTATTTGAGTGCATTTATAGTGACTAACTCAGAGCTCTAATGTTTATACTCCATTTATTCTTTCTCAGTGCTGGCTTTTTTTTTTTTTTAAAGATTTTATTTATTTATTTCACAGAGGGAGAGAGATCACAAGGAGGCAGAGAGGCAGGCAGAGAGAGAGAGGGGGAAGCAGGCTCCCCGCTGAGCAGGGAGCCCGATGCGGGCCTCGATCCCAGGACCCTGAGATCATGACCTGAGCCGAAAGCAGAGGCTTTAACCCACTGAGCCACCCAGGCGCCCTCTCAGTGCTGGCTTTTTCTTTTATTGTTATATGTTTATGATTTTGTATTCCATTTTTTAAAGTATCTACACCAAAAAGGGAAGGAGGTGACACATTAATAAAACCAAATTAAAATAAAACAAATATAGACTAGATGTTCTTTGATATAAAGGAAATAGAGAATAGAAGCATAGGTCAGATCATTATTGCTTTTAAAACTTATTTTTCAAAATAAGTTTTATTTTTATTAAAAATTTTAAAACTTATTTTAAAAGATACATGCTTTAGACAGTGGTTTGGAGGACACATGGGTGCATATTGTGTTTATTTTACTTTAGTTTATTGTATTTTGAAGCCAGAGAAAGGAAACAACAATCAAGGTAAAGAAATCTGCATATAAAAATACTATTTCATAATCAGCATTTTAGGTCATTGTAGTTCATTAAAAATGACCATATTAAATATGTGTGGAATTTTACAATTTGTCTCTATGCTGGCACAAAGTAAATAGTTCAGCAACTTTTTTTTTATTTGCCAGTGTTTAACTTTGGTTAATGAATTTTTTTTTTTTTTTTACAAGTCAATTACATTACTACAAGAAACTTGTGGAGAAGAAAGAGTTTGTTAAGATCTTTTAGACTGGGCAAATAATACATTATATGTTAATAAAAAAAAGATCTTTTAGACAGTAATATTTTAGGATTATACTTAACTGCCAAACAGGTCCCTAACTTCATTTACACTTAAATAGCTAAGTTTTATGCCATTCATATAATTTATTTATTTTATTTTATTTTATTTTATTTTTATTTTTTTTTATTTTATTTTTATTCTTTGCCCAAGCCACTCTGGAAAACAGTATGGAGATTCCTCAAAAAGTTGAAAATGGAGCTACCCTACGACCCAGCAATCGCACTACTGGGTATTTATCCTAAAGACACAAAGGTAGTGATCCTCAGGGGCACGTGCACCTGAATGTTTATAGCAGCAATGTCCACAATAGCCAAACTATGGAAAGAACCTAGATGTCCATCAACAGATGAATGGATAAAGAAGATGTGGTATATATATACAATGGAATATTATGCAGCTATCAAAAGAAACGAAATCTNAGAGAGAGAGAGAGAGAGAGAGATCACAAGTAGGCAGAGAGAGGAGGAGGAGGAAGGCTCTCCGCTGAGCAGAGAGTCCGATGCAGGCCTCGATCCCAGTACCCTGGGATCATGACCTGAGCCGAAGGCAGAGGCTTTAACCCACTGAGCCACCCAGGCACCCCCATTCATACAATTTAAAGGTGCAATGGCAGCATATGGGCTAAAAGAGCTATGATGTATGCTAAAATTCATTCTATTCTACATGGATGATTTAAAATATTTCACTTAATATTACATTTTTAAACATAAGTAACAAAATTAGCATGCTATTTAATAGTGAAGAATTGAGAACCTTCAGTGGAAGCCTGACATTAAGCTTTTGATTGTCAAGGTATCCATTTCTTTTTCTTTTTTTTTTTTAAGATTTTTATTTACTTATTTATTTGAGAGAGAGTGAGAGAGAGAGGCTGTGAGAGAGAGAGGCAGAGGGAGAGGGACAAGTGGACTCCCTGTAGAGCAGGGAGCCCCACTCAGGGCTCTATCCCAAGGTCCTGGGATCATGCCTAGAGCCAACACTTGACAGACTGAACCACACAGGTGCCCCCTTGAGGTATCCATTTCAAAAGACATCCCCTTGAATAAACATATTGCCTGCAGTAGGATACAGATGCTAGCTAAACAAGATAAGGTAGTTAGGCAGCCCCACCTGTGAAATTTCCTCTTTCAGAAACCCTAGGATAGCTTAGGTAACTGACTACTTTGAGAAACACCACTTCTCCCTTCCTGTGCCCTCATTCCCACTCTTATGCTTCAAATTCGCCAATTAGTGATCCCCCCAAACCTTTGAACACTCTAATAAAGGCAGGTCCATACGTAGTCTCTCTCTTTCTGTTTGTGACCTCATTGTGTGGCCCTCCAGGAACTGATTAATAAATCTTGTCATGCAAAGTTTCTAATGGTTTCTTGCTAAAATGTATCCTGAGCTCATAATAAGAATCACAAGGGCTATTCCAATCACAACATTGGCCCTGGAAAAGTAAATGTCTGTGGGAGCTCCTACAAGTATTAGGCGCCCACCCAGGACAATGCTTCAGGCATTCCTATCTGAAAGCATTACTATCAATAGGCTGCAATCAATGCAATGGTACCCATCTTTAAATTTTGTGAGCTTGGTCATTATTATTCTAGTTGTAGATAGTTTGATAATGGTCAAATTCTTAAATTTTTAAAAGACGTCCCTTATTTTTGTTTTGCAATCCACAGCTGAAATAATGTCCCATTGCAATTAGCCTCATTATAATTAATAAATTATAAGAGTGCTAGACAAATGATGTAATTTTATTGCTATAAAATTATTTTTTCCATTTCAAAGTCTAATGTAAACGCAAATCTATATTTGAACTAATAATTCATTTAAATATTTACAAAGATAGACTATATAAACAATATCACCATCAAGTTTAGAATTTTTTCCTCATTTTGATGTATTGAAATGCATAAAGTATTTGAACAGACTCTTAGTATTAGGACAGGAAGTATATCAGATGTTTTATATCTTCTCTTTGTATCTATCATCTCATTTTTGTACTTGAAAGACAGTAACAATTTTGCAGAGCCAGAAACAGCTCTGTGAACAATTTTGCAGAGCCAGAAACACCTTTGTGAGAGAATATATATGTCATGTGAACTGAATGACAAGGTTAATCAGGCCACTAGGCTTAAAAAAACCACTGCAATTTCCAAAAGTAGACATTAAAGTGTCTTAAAGCAATGGTCTTTTGTAATGAAAAAAATTTTAAGAGATCTATAAAATGTTCAAATTTTAGATATATGATATAAATCTAGAATAAGTTTATCAACTATTGCTATATTCATGGATAAATTCTATATGCTATAGAAACATTTTATCTAATTAATAAAAATTGGGCTTAAAAGTGATCAATAACTAACACCAGGACGCCTGGGTGGCTCAGTGGGTTAAAGCCTCTGCTTTTGGCTCAGGTCATGATCTCAGCCTCCTGGGATCAAGGCCCGCATTGGGCTCTCTGCTCAGTGGGGAGCCTGCTTCCTCCTCTCCCTGTCTCTCTGCCTACTTGTAATCTCTCTCTCTGTGTCAAATAAATAAATAAAATCTTTAAAAAAAAATAACTAACACCAAAAAAACTTTGCCAGAATTATGTATATATAATTATGCATATAATTTCAATAATTGCATGATGTAACTATAGATAAACACATCTGTTTTACTAAAAAGAACTGAAAAATAATCCTGTTATCCACTGAGTGCTGATTATGTTATAGATTATGCTGATTACGTTATAGATATTATCTGGTCCTCAAGACAATCTGGGAATTAAGTGCCTCTATTAAGTGTTTCTCATTTTTCTGATAAAAATGTTGACGCTCAATTTGATTCATTCTCTAAGACCAAAGACCTTGTACACTTGATCTTAGCCAAAAGGCTGAGAAGAGAAGCAATACCAAAGACCTTGTAAACAGAAGAACCAAAACTCACACCCAAAAATGCCTCTAGGGTACAACCCCCCCTCCCCATCTTGCCCAGGACTGCTTAAGTGTGCTGGCTTCTCCATGTCTTAACACCTCTATTTGTAACAAGGTAGTGCTAATTGCTAGCTTTCATTCCATATGGTTGAAGCTCCTCTTCCTCCTAACAGAATGCATTTTATGTAAAAGAGTTGTGAAAATTCTCAAGGTTGTGACTGACAATTTGAGGAGATTCTTTTGTTCTATTTCACCTTGACTTCTAATATAGCCACAGGTGTGATTCTTTAAATGTATTTTAAATCATATGTTTATCATATCTGAGGATGGGAAACTTAGTAGCAGTGAAAGAGTGTAGACGGACACACGAATGGTGATTTTATTTGCAGTTACTTATTAAATATATAGATAGGTGGGTAAATGTTATAGTTTATGAAATATGAAGAAATAACATTTAAACCTCATAAAATCAAATAAAGTTACTTTCCTTTAGATTATTGAATGAAAGGGATGAAACAAGTAAGCTAAAAAAATGCAAGATGAAAATACTGAGTTCTCTATAATTCTCACCTTTTTTTCAGCAATACATTCTTATTACAATCCTTTTTAACTGTAATTTTGAAACACCTTTTACTAATTTATAAATAAATGAATTATATTTAAAGAATAAGTGCTTCTGAAAGCTTTAATAGGCAATAAACAAATATAGGAATACTATACAACTTAAAAAAGATAGTGAACACAATTCACAACAATGTGAAAACTGGTACAGACCTTCCACAAAAAAATGATTAATTTTTTTTTTTTGAGAGAGAAAGGGAGGGGAGGAGCAGAGGGAGAGAGAAAGAGAGACTCTTAAGCAGGCTCCATGCCCAGTGCTGAGCCCAGTGTAGGGCTCGATCTCATGACCTTGTGATCGTGACCTGAGCAGAAATTAAGAGTCACATGCTTAACCAACTGAGTCACCCAAACACTCCAGGGTTTCCTCAAAAAATTAAAAAATAGAAATATCATATGATCTAATAATTCCACTACTGAGTATTTGTCCAAATAAAATGAAAACACTTATTCAAAAAGAAATATGCACCCCTATGTTTATTGCAGCATTATTTACAATATCCAGGATATGGAAATAACCTAAGCATCCACTGATAGATGAATGGATAAGGAAGATGTGGTATGTACATGCACACACACAAACATACATATACATATGAATATTACTCAGCCATAAAAATACATTGTGCCATTTGCAGCAGGGATAGACCTAGAAGGTTTTATGCTAAGTGAAATAAGTCAGACTAAGAAAGACAAATGCCATATGATTTCACTCATATGTGGAATCTAAAAAAAGGAAATGAATACAACAAAAAAGCAGAATCAGACCTATAAATACAAAAAAAACCCCAAAAAACAAAAAAAACCTGATGATTGCCAAAAGGGAAGGGGGTGGTGGGTGAGCAAAATGAGTGAAGGGGAATGGGAGATTCAGGCTTCCTAGTTATGGAATGAATAAATCACGGTAATAAAAGGCACAGCATGAGGAATATAGTCAATGATACTGTAATACCACTGTGCGGTGACAGATAGTGCTTACTTGTGGTGAGCACAGAATAATGTATAAACTTGTCAAATCATCATGCTGTACACCTGAAATTAACATAACATTATATGCCAACTGTACTCAAATTAAAATTTAAAAAAGGTCCTAGCTCTGATGACCTTCATACTCTAGTAAATGGAAATTAAACAGATAAATACATAAAATAATTCATAACAATGTTTATCTACTGACTGAGTCTTCTACTCCCTCAAATATAGACTAGAACATTAATGATACAGGTGCATTTGGTGACTTCCCCAGCCCTCAGTGGTTTGTTGAAGATGAGAGAGAAAAGTAGGCATTAGATTAACATGTAATGTCAATGCTGCTTTTTTTTTCTACACAAAGTAACTACTATGAATTGCCTAACTTATAAAATGCATTTTTTCTTTCCACATATTTTGGTGCCTTTTGAAAAATACCTTCCAATTGTTAAGTAAAAATAACAGGGAATGTTGTGTGTCTTCTGTGACATTTGTAATGTTCTTTGCACAATAGATGAATTCTTTACCACTTTTAAAGCCCAAGGTGTAAAGTACACAGAACATTTTAGGAAACCTGTAAAAAGGGTATTTACTAGAAAAAGCAGAAAACTGATTGCATTTTCACTGGCTGGTTCAGATGCAATAAGTAAGATTCCACTTAAGATGCATGTGAAAAAAATATAAAATATGTTATTAAACACCTCACTTTGAAATAGAACATTTTTCTCTGATTTTATTCTAAGATGTGTGTATACATACATGCTCAGAAAGGGCATGAATACTTTTCCTTCATTAAGCACAGACACAGGTTACTTGAGAAAGATGCATTAATTTAATTGCTAGTGATTGTAGATAAAACATGTTTAATTTCCATAATCGTACTGTCTGGCATGACCCCATATATATAATAAATCCTCAATAAATGTTTTTGAAGAAGAAAGGAATAATTGACTATTAGCAACGTTTTTGGTTATAAGTAGGTCTTCAAAAAAATTTCAGTCAATGTCATCATCCTTTTCTATCAAAGTGATTTGTCTGTACAGTCAGAACTTACTATTATAGAGATTTTGTTAGCATGCACTAATTGCATTTCACATAAATTGCTATTTGTAAAAATCTTTGGAAAAATAATAAATTGAAGCAAAGTAAAAATTTAGGTATCCTTCACTTCATATAATATCACAAAGTATTTTTTACCTTTTTCCATTTTTATTAGTTTTCTCCCATGTCCATATAAATTGTTACGACAAAGATCTTTAAATTCTTCCTACTTGTAGATTTAGTTCAAATACAGTTCGTTTAATAATACTAAAATAAACATAGGGATTTTTGATAAATTCTTATAGCTACTATTATCAAACTTCAGTTTTCAATCATATATAATAGAGTTGACATGATTATTAAATATTAATAATTATCTAATATAAGGTATTTTTCAGAAGCAAAAGAACAATACTATGATAACTGTTACATCAAAGCTAGCAACTCAATTTAATTTTGCAAATTAATAAAATCCCAAGAAAAACAGTCTAATTGAACAACCTTTACAAGTGAAGGAAAAGAATGTTAAGCCAGTACTTAGTACAACTTTAATTAACATATATAAATGTAAAGTCCCCATGATTTCAAGTTAAATTGTTAAGTTTAACACATATTAGTATAGCCAACATAACACAAAACATGTATAAATACAAAAAGACAGACTTAAATAGGACAAATTCTCTTTGAATATTGTTTATGCAAAAATTAAGTTTAAAGTCTGTTTTCCTGCAATGCACTCATATGATTTGTTTAATTTCTTCATCACCTACTAACCACTTGACTGCTCAGGAATGCTTTCATATATTTCTGAACCATAATGCAATTATTTTTTGCCTTTAAAGATTACTTCTATTTCTTCAAGGTTGCTTTTCTTAAGGCAAGAATATTTATTAATAAACCAATACCAGAAATTACTCACGGAGCCAAATGAATTCCTATCATCCTGGACAGCTTTACCAATATTCGTTTTTAGAACATTCTGTTAGTAAACTAAATATATCTACTCAGAGAATCACTTTAGGATGACATGTTGAATATTTACTTAAAAGTTCTATGTGGTGAATAGCTTATAATGACCCCATGAATTAGCCAATTTTTAGAACACATTCAACACTGTGGATATTTTTAATCCAGTAGCAGAAGAATAAGTCATTATTATTAAACAAAGATCTTTAAAAAGCAAAAGCTACCTTTGCAACCTTGAACATCTTATTTCTTTGCTTACATTTACAAGGCAAGGCAAAAAGAAAAAAAAGAAGTGTCCAATGTTCACATTTAAATTTGCTCAGTGTTTGCTTCATATATTTTTAACCTATATTCTGGAATATTTTCATAATCATCATAAGTGGCACTAAAAAAATTAAAATATACCATCTTGCCTCATATTTTATTCCAATAACCCTAACTAATAGTAATTTAGGTGACTTAATTACTTCTTATAATTAAGTAAAATTGGATCTCAATTTTTCTACCCTTTAAAAAAAAACCTTTACAGCTTCATTTAATGTGTTTTCCAGGCCATAACAAAGAAGCATACTGTACCTCTTACGCTGCTGGTTGTTGCAGATGTGGTTGGGCTGGTTGTTATGGCTACAGTGGTTGTGACTGTTGCAGTGGTAAGGGAGGGGATGATAGTAGTGGGAAGCAAAGTGTTGGGAACATCTGGTGAGTGGAAAAAAACAAAATATAAAACAAAATCATATCATGCAAACAAAAGAGAAACACAAATGATTCAAATTATAAATACACAGGTCTTATTTAGGTTTAACTTTAACAGGCTTACACAGATTATCAGGTACAAAGCTGGCTGTACCACATGGTTCTTGTCATTTTTTTTGTTCACGTCTTTTTCCTGCTCCCACACAAAGCAAAAACTTGGAGCAATGTTTGAGAATAAGCAGATTGTTTGTAATATTTAGAGTGAAATTTAAAATGACAAGAATTCATTTGTTCACTGACTCATTTAAAGTATGACATGCAGTAGCAAAATACAAATAGGTAAAACAAAAAATGACATGCTTTGTCAAAGAAGTAAACAAAGAAAAAACACAACAGAAATAAACACAAATAACACCACCATATAAGATTAAAGAAATGTTAATGATGGATGAGTATATGCACGTTAAATGCTTTTTGAATTTTTCTTTTAGGAAAACTTAATGGTAGGAAATAAGATGACAGCAATCTTTAGAAACAAACAAAAAAAAGCTAATTGTTATTATTATTACTTTGCTTTTCTTTTTCTCACAAATGATGTTAATGTACAGCTTAGAGTCTTGCAAATCTTACCCTGATTAGCTGGTAACGCCTTCTAACAATTTTGCAGTACCTAGGAGTCTTTAACAAGTATTGAGTCAACTAGCATGGAACCCAATATTCTGAAAGTTTATGATTTATTTGGCATACATAGGAGAGGTGACTGAACATAGACTTGAACCGTAATATTCAACCCCTAACCCATAATTAGTCAAAGTTGCCGAAAGTTAACACTAGATACCAATAGAGAAAACATAATAAACAGAAAGAATAACTTAGAATTTTACACCGAAATCTTCCTTTCACTCAAAACTAGCTGAAAATTTGATGAGCAGCGTAAGAAAAACTGAAACAATGTAGCCAGTGTCAAGCTATAGAACCTCAGTAAGATTCTCAAAAAGTCAAATCTTGTCTCAAGTGGATAGGCATATAATTTACACAGTGAGGAAATAAGAAACAGTTCACAAATTACCTATAATTACTGTGCTGGGGTTTGATTTCACATGTTTGCCACACAGTCCCTATATATTCAAAGTGTTTGACAGATTATTTTCCTGTTAAAAGGCTTCCTGTTATTCTCTCAGCAAAAGTCTTTGAGTCACACCAAAAATTTTCTAGTTTTTTACTTCTGATAAATTAGCCCTCCTCAATCCTCAGACTTGAAGCTGCTGGATTCTCTACACTGGAGACATCAGAAAACAGCAGGAGTTTGTTCTCTTATCTTGGGTATTGATGTTTACACCTGTTTTTCAACAGGGAAAATGCTTCCTAGACAGTCAAATTAAGAAAACAACCTTCTAAAAACTCAATGGTGCTACATTAATCACTGGAGAAAATGGGTATTGCCTGGTGTGCGATTACCATGATCATAAAATAGAACTGACTTTAACAACATTATACACTGAGTAAATATTATGTATATGTGCACATATACATCTTATTTACTAATTTTTATAATACTTTCTTATGTTCATGGTAAGCTTTCCTAATTGGTTTAGGAGGTAAATGAAGGACATTTTCTAAATTAAAAAAACATGAGTAATTTTAATTTCCATGCATACCTAAAATAAAAATAATACATTCTTCGTTGGCTAGTAAAATCCTTTGCTCATTAGGATCTCAAAATATATGTATTTAATTTATGCAAAAGGAAATGTCTTACAGGGCTATCAAATACAAGAACATATAATGGTATTAGCCCTTTAAAACTCCATGTAAAGAAACTGAGATTACCAAATCTAGCACAGATGACAAAATCATAGGTTGTTTGCTATCAGACAATGAGTTAAAATAAGATTCCATTAGATCTGAAAAGCAGCCTTTCAAAATCAGCCAATATCATTCAGTTCCTAAGAAATGGAATATAAATAACAGTGTTTGGTGGTGTTTGTTCATTTTTTAGTTTAGCCAAAAAAACATTATGTGGACTTTTTCTTTATTTCATATCAACAAAAATGAATAATAATACATCTTGATTTGTTTTGGAGAGAGTCTATATATTTTTGGGTACTATAAATATTTTTGTATAAAGCAAACAATATTTTTATTTCCTACAATTGTGAAAATGCATGAAATTTAGGGTTTTCCCCAGACTAATAATTAAAGAGCCAAAAAAAAAAACCCACAGTAGTTTTAATAATTGTTAATCCACTTTAAGAGAACTGCCCTAGAGTCTTTTAAAGTGTTCAGACAGATAACACTACAAATCATTATTGGCTCATACTCTGACTCCTGCTTTATCAGCCCATCATCCTCTCATCCTTCTGAACTCGTTGACTTCATATGTACCTAAAAACAAATCTGCTGAAAGAAATTTGATGGAAAACACCTTGGCCAAATGACAACTGGGCCGAGAAAAGTATCTGTCAAATAAGAAATGTCTCCCAGTCACTGTTACATTTTTAATCATTACTAACTTTATTTCATCCTATGGGTTCTGAAACATTTTAAACATTTTCATGTATCCTTTTTATGGTACATTCTAGCTTATCCAATTATTTCAGCTCTATCGTAAATGAGAAAAATTTGGAATGATCTAAATACTCAACCCCAGAAGAGTAATCAGATTCAACTGAAATTCAGCAATATAGGATCAGTTGGAATTCTCTGGAATTCTTAGAAAGATCAAAAAAATTGTGTGATACTTCTCTCTTCTACCTAAACTTTCTGTCTGCTCTGACTTTATTGATGTTAGTCTCCATACTTGACAATCTTTGAAGGGAAGAACTCTGCCTATTTATTGTTGGGATCCTAGCACAATTTAGAAGATGAATAAATACTTACTAAATGAATTTGTTCATAGCATAATAAACGTATACCATATTTTAGGGGATCTATAAAAGCCCATTTTTTGATAGGGTTATCTAGTTAATATAAAACTAAAAGATTTTATTACTTCTACTAAAAACATCCTGTCTTCAATATAGATAGACAATAATTATTTTCTGAAAGATAATTTCTTAACTTTTTTTTTTAAGTAAACTCTACCCCCAACGTGGGACTTGAACTCAGGACCCCAAGATCAAGAGTCACATGCTGTACCAACTGAGCCAGCCAGGTGCCTCTAAAAGATGAATTTTTAAGACCACAACTTACAGCTTCTTCCTTCAATAAATATCCTTGCTAACAAAATGAATTATTGCCCACCTTTCCTGCTACTTTGAAAGCAGTGTGAGTCTGACCCGAGATTCATGTCCTCCATGTCTCTTTATGAACTCTCTTCATTTTCACTTAATTTGAGACTTTCAGAGAAAGGGTAACAGGCCAGGAGGACTCACTAAGTAGATCCTATTGTGACTGGTAATAAAAGATCACAACAAATTTATGAATTGTCTATTATTATCCCCACTTAATGGATAAAAGAAATTTGAGATAACTTCCTTGTCTTTAAATTTAGATACACATGCATATATGTGTATATTAGAGTACAGAGAGAATATTTTATTTCGAGTATAATGGAGAGGTTCCTTGAACACTTCCACCTCAAGATCATTTATTTTAGCTGCCTGACTGCAACTCTTGTCAAAGCAGAAATTAGAAAAAGACTCTGAGCTGCCTTTCTAAGTCCAAATACTCATATCTGATTTTCACTCCTGTAACTGAGTGGCAATATTTGGCATCATTTCCCAATTGTTTAAAAGGTCTGGTTTGATGCATTCTCTTTTGGTCTTCTTTTTAGATATTGATCTTGAAAATGGAGCTCCATTTTCATAAAGAAATATGACATTGGAAACACTAGTACCTACCATTTCTCTCATTTTTGAGGTATCTAGAATTCTGTACATTTTTAAAACCATTATACTGTTAATACAAGTGC
The DNA here is from genome assembly GCA_002007465.1 of Ailurus styani. NCBI lineage: Eukaryota > Metazoa > Chordata > Mammalia > Carnivora > Ailuridae > Ailurus > Ailurus styani. The sequence continues at coordinate 2,111,902 of LNAC01000010.1, read as the reverse complement.
TCAATCAAATATAGTACAGGACAGAAAATGCAGGTAGGCCATTTTTCCCCTTCCAAGACATATCCATTTATTTTTCTTAAGAATAAAAATACACTAATCCACATGCAGAAGAATCATACACATGCACATGAACACTAAAAATAACTGAATCCTGATTGCACATTAATTCACTGTTCATAAAGCAAGATAATCTGTAGTTATATTAATATTTTATGTAATTTGCTGAATATGACTTGTCAATTTAGAAGATCTTAATATATGCCTTATAGTTTAATATTATATGATTAAAGGATATTTGAACATGGACACTAAGTAACTATAAATTTTAAAAAATAGAGAAATTAGTGGTTTGTGACATAATTTATGAATATCAAAATTCAGAAATGATAACTATATAATAAGTTAATTAACTACATGGCATTTCATCTCTGATTTCTACAATACAAAGGATGGGGTCAAATTTTTTATTGCTATCTTTCTTGGAGAATATCTTATTTGAATCAAATAATATTGAATTTGCCTGAAAAAAAGTAGTTAATAAATAAAATGTTCAAATTTACAACTTACAAAAGAAATTAACTATATTATATATTTCCTAGATGTTAAGGGATAAAAATGAAGAGTTAGTAATTGGTAAAATATGTAGCAGATAAAAATGGTATTTGGGGAAGTGAACAAAGTAAGAATAATCTGATTTTATTTGTCTAGATAGATGTATACCATAGCAAAGTCAAGGATTTATTTAAAGGAAAAATAGCATTTTTGATAGGGAACTGAGAAAAGTAAAGCTTTCAAGACATGAAAATATTTGCTTATAGTTTTACCTACACATAAGGCATGAATTACAATAAATTACACTTCTCATTTCAGTTGTAACATATATACTATTTTCCTGTAAAAGGAAAATTCAGGAGTATTTCAATAATGTCATACAGAACCCCAAATTTAGTCAATTGTACAATTGCATATTAGTGCAGACAAAATCTAAGTAGGCAGCCAAGAGTTATTCATGTGAGCGAATGCTAGGTTACAAATAAATGCAGTGTAAATAGTGCAGGTTACTTCTGCAAGGACCTACTCTCTTGCAGAAGCACAATTTCAGCTCACACAACAAAGTTGAATCAGGAAACTGAAGTCTGTGTATAGAGACCATGGCTAAACTTGTTATGACTAATTCATCAGTCCATCATCTCTCCTGATCAACCTGCTTGATTCTGCCATGAAGAACTCCAAACTGCCTCTACCATGTGGTTAGGCCCTGCATTGGAATAAGAGGGGTTAGAGTTCCCAGAGCATAAATGCCTGGCTTCTTTTAGTTTTCATAGTGTCCGGTTAATGTAAGCAAAGAAGCAGAAGTCTAGCATACAAGAAGACATGTGCCTCTGACGCAAGTCTTTCCCCAAAATTCTAGACTCAGTTCTTGCTCTTCCTCTCTTTGCTGCCATGTTCTCAGAGCCACATCTTGTTTTCTGATGTTAATTATTACATTTCTTGTCTTTTATATTTAGTTACATATGATCTCATCTATAAAGAATTACCTAAGTCTGCAGAGTTAATATCTTCCTTCAGAGCACCAATTAACTACAGGCTCAATTGTTATAAGTTAACAAGTCTTCGCTTTTAAAATATTATTTTGCCGTAGAACAAGTTTACTCTGACTCATTCCCCCAGTATTTTCCAATCTCTGTCCCTTTCTTGATATACCTGGTAAAATGCTACTCCAAAGTTTCAGCCTGATTTGAATCTCCTCAGTGAAGACTTCCTTAACCAACTGAATATCAACCAATTCCCCTTCTCTCTGACTATCCGTTTTTTTTTTTTTTTTTAGTTTATATACTCCTCACTATCTTACCGATACCCCCATGACAACAATGCTCCACATTCGTGGCTGACTGCTATGGGCACAACCAGAATTATGGGCCTCTCACTAGCTCTAGGTCTCTATTTCTCTCTCCCAGTGGAGGATAAAATACATGCATGATGCTACAGTAAGATTTTTAAAATTTATCTGATTTCCATAATCAATTAATATACTCTATTATTCTAACTCTTATTAATAAGAAACTATACATACACTGACTATATCAGAGCTCCTCACAAAATCTGTGGTTGGAAACAGGGAGGCTATAACGTTTATTTGGCACTAACATGCATTGCTTGTATTTTATTTTTTTCACAAACCAACAAGATGACAACAAAGAGAACAGAATAATGATACACTTCTGTGCTTCCTACAGGTACCTAGTTCTATGCTTTGAATTTGACTGGTACTTTATAAATAATGCTCCTATCAGTGGTAATGACAATGATGTCAGTAGATAGGGAATCGCATCATTTTTAAAACATGAATCAGTAATTGAGCCTTATTTACAGTTAATTTGTGCAAAAAGAAAAAAAAATCTCCCCTCCTTCTTATTACCATGTATGAGATGGTTTTTTAGAAATTTCTGCTAAGAGTCTTCAAGTCTAAATAATTATTTAAAAAAATTAAAATGAAGCACACTGAAGAATTTTATATTCTGAATGCAGGCTTTCAATGTTTTTAAAAGTGTTAGAGCTCTAAATCATATCATCCAATTCAAATAATAGAAAAGTGCCCTTTTTAATCACATCCTAATGAAGGAATTAAAAAAAGTGCAACCACATTTTGTTACTGGAGCTTATTAGAGCAGAGCAGATAGTGTATAACCTTGTTAAAATGAAATCAGTTCCAACAAGCACTGTATACAATAACTTGAAGAATGGTATAGCACCTTTTTTTCCAATAACGAGCTTTTCAGGTTAAAGGTATGTTCTGTTCTCTACAAATGCAGTGTACAATAATTTCTAACTTGTCAACCTGTTTTGTTTTCTGGCAGTTTCCCTTTTTAAAAATGGCATTCTGGCCCATTCAGAATGGATTTTCTAAGCAAAATTAAGTCTAAAGAGTCCCAGAAGCCCAAGCTGCTTGTTTCTCTCCAAGGACTAGTGTTCAATAGGGAGAAAAATTGCTACTATTTAGTCTGGACTCCATGTGTCTACTTTCTTTCTGCTTTATGTCACTAACTCCTCAGGGTGGTCCAAGGGTAATCAAGAGTGAGTCCAAACCAAGGATTATTAGTGGAGATACAGAAGGGTCAGAACTCAACATATATTAGAAGTATTAAGGTTAGAAGTGTCTTTTTGAAAGAAGCTATTCACATTTCCTAACCTTAAAAATAATAGGGCATCCTTAACCTTCTTACTGATAATTGCACTGCCATTGGAAGCAATTGTAAGAGGAAAAATGTACTGTATTTGCTTTTTTACCTGTGCAGAGAAGGACGTTTATCTGCTCCCATTATGTTCAGCTACATGGAGCAGCCTATTTGGATTAGAGCATAAGAATGGATAACAGCACCAAGGCTCTTACTTAAATGACAACCACGGAGCTGACAAGGCCTCAACTTGCCCGTGCATGCTTCCTTCTCAAGAGCCATATGGTAACCTCATCTGCTTCATAAAAAGGAACCCTTTTAAAAATTAGATTTGAATGAATCCCTTTTCATCCCTCTGATAGCTTCCACTGGCTTCACATACTAAATGGAAGCCTCATGCAATAAAAAAAAAAAAAAAAGCTGTTTTCAAAAAATGAAAAGTACCGCAATTTTAAACTGTAGGCGGTAACCAACAGTTCCATGTAATTACAAGAAAACTTTATGAATAAAATCAGTCTGTTGTTTGAAAAAAAGTATGCATTTTTTCTTTAAAAATATTCCTTCATATTCCAAACTGACAAAAGTAAAATTTAAAGCAGGAAAAAAAAATCCTTCCAAGTGGATGATCTTATATTATTTAGCTCCCCCTACTTCAATACGATGAGCTTGTTTTTAAAAGTACTTTGCCAAAAAGTAAATCAGGTGATTTGGTCAAAGACTTTAAGTTCCGTGAGGATGAAAGTTGTCTTTGGGAGAAGAGTTCTGTCACCGGTTAAAGAAAAACTCCAATCAAATATGAATACACATAGGAGACACGTGCTCTAGTAGAAAAATACTGGCTGAGAAATCCAGATACTGACCCGCATCCCTAATGTTTGGAGTTCTCACATGAAGCAAAGTGTTTACTAAGCTTACAATAGATTATTAAATAAACTGGTTCCCCCTCCCCTGGGATTTAGTTATACAAACTGATAACCTTCCCCAAGCTATTGACATTTAAAATATGCTCTCAATAAGAAGGTGAATATTTTACTAAACTAAAGCATTTCTAACTATAGAACTTCATATTCTCCTGAATATGTCTCTTGGAATATTCCAATTAATGAAGAGACCCTAAAAACATCTCTAAAGTCATATCATGGTGAGGCACAGGAGTGAAAACTCTTCACTTTTTAATTTTTACTAGGAAGTCAAGGCATAATAGGGAGTGTTTATTTATTTCTTACAGACTCTGCAGTGTTTGGCCTAGCATTTATATATAGTAGATACTTAAGGAAGATTTCCTGAAATAATAAAATATTAGGTAGTATAGCATTGTGATAGAGATTTTCAGAAAAAATTATATTTGTCCAGAAATTAATATTATCTTTATAAGTGATGTTATAGACTTCCAAAGAACAAATACAATTTTTAGTAAGCAATAATCACATAATTATGCAAAAAAAATAACAGACTTGTGAAGTCAGTTGCATAAATCTTCTAATTTCTATGATTGCTTTTTTTCCTTTCATTTTTTTTTAAATTTAAATTCAACTAGCCAACCTATAGAACATCATTAGTTTCTGATGTAGTGTTCAGTGATTCATCGGTTGTGTATAACACCAGGTGCTCATCACATCACGTGCCCTCCTTAATACCCATCACCCAGTTAATCCATCCCCCCACCTACTTCCCCTCCAGCAACCCTTAGTGTATTTCCCAGAGTCAACAGTCTTTCATGGTTTGTCTCCCTCTCTGATTTCTTTACATTCAGTTTTCCCTCCCTTCCCCTAAGATCCTCCACACTATTTCTTATATACCACATATGGTTTCAGTCATATGTGGAATTTCTCAGATTTCTATTGAAGATATTAATTCTTCTATACACAGTTGTCCATTTTGTGCACTACTTGACTGTATAAGGCACCATTTACATATGGATTGCCAAATAAATATATCTCTGTATATCATTTCTTTTTCCAATTTGAGGTGAAACCTAAAGGTCTTGATTTTGGTGGCCAAAGGGTGAATATCAGTTTCCCTAATTTTGCTCAGAAGTCAGGACAGTACACAGAAGTCAGGGCGGTATACACACAGGCACACATATATATGAATATATGTGGATATGGGTGTTTATGTATATGTGTATGTGTATATATACATTATTTTACTAAAGTTTATTCTGTTGAAAAGAGACAGAGAGAGAGACAAAGATAGAGATATACAGAGAGGGACAAAAAATACTATAATCCTTAAAGAAATATTTACTGATTGCTTACTATTTAGAAGGTATTGTTCTAAGAGCTAGAGATACAGAGATGAATGAGACTCATAAGATCTCTGTTTTCAAGAAAGTCATAATCTACTGGGTGGATATAGAATATATTTACATGTACATACATATATAATATATATAAACATAAATGCATACACATATATGTATATATACACATTTATAAGATCAAATATACAAATATACAACTAAAATAGCAAACAATGATAAATGATTTGCAGAGAATTAAAACTGAGTGACACATGACCAGGGCATTTTAGATTGGAGTGGACAAAAATGATCTCTCTCAGAAGATTCATTTAATCAAGACCTGAATGACAAGAAATGATTCTTGCAAATACCTGCATTCATGACAGAATACCTTGTACTTCCTGGACAAGCATTCTGGACAGAGGCAAACTTCCTAAAGAGAAAATGAGCTTGATGTCTTAGAGGAATTGAAAGAGGACCAGGGGAACAGAAGTGATTGGGTAGAGAGTCATGAGATGTCTCATATGCAGGTAGTGAGTGGCACACTATGCAGGGCTTAGTAAATGAGGCTAATAGGATTTGGGTTTTACACTAAATGCAATGAAATGCCTTTAGAGACATTTAAATAGGAGAAAGGTATGAAGGAACATGTATTTAAAACATTTATATATTACAGCTGTGTGGGAAAGAGATCATAGATATGGAGGTCTCTCTAGTCTAGGCTAGAGAGAATAAAGGAGACAAGTGGACACACTGAACACATGGTTTGGAAATAGTGTCAACAGAACTTGCTGAGGAATTGGAGTTAAAGGTAAAGAGGAGTTAAGGATAGTTCTTAGATTCTGGAATAAGAACATGATATGTTGTTACAATGTTAGTAAAGACTACATTGTAAGAAGCTACAAAGCAGGTTTTATGAGGACCTGTATCTTCTAATTGGGTGTGCCATTATTTCTGAAAACAAATGCCCAAATTCCCCCAACGGACTTGAATATTGCTTCAATTCTCTAACGAATGAGCCAATTAATGCTCATATGCTTGAACAGAAGAGCTTTATACATTTTTGTAAAGCTACAACCTAGCCTTATTTCCACACAAAAAATTTAAAAAGACTGAGTGTCATGGATTCTATTCTGTTTACTTTACAGCAACTGATAGAAAATATTATGTATAAATAGTGCAAGAAAAGATATTTGAGTTGCTAAAATTGTTGGGTGGTGGACTCTTCTCCATTCAGGCAGGAATGAGAGTTTTCTCCACGGACGGTTTATCCAGTGCTCCAAGGAGGTACCATAGAAACATTTACTTCACAGTGGCAGAGTGGTATCTTTGAATGAAATTTTTACTCTGAAAGGTAAAACCTTAATTTATCCAATTCACGTTCATCTTAAAACAAAGAGATGGAATTAAAACTCAACTCTGTATTCAGTATGCCTGCACATATGCACCTTTTTAAATGTTTTATAATGAAACAGTGCTCCTGACTCCACTATTTGATTCCATTCTCCTTCTCTCTGCAGAGTTTAACAGCACATTCATCCAGTCAGAGGTATGCCTTTCCCACAGGCATCACAGCTCTCCCTGCTTTATTCATGTCCAGAAATGATATGTTTTATCTCAGCGATTAAAGAAGGTACAGTTTTAAGAATTGTCCAACTAGTTTACTGTCTGCAAACTCTGAACCAGAGATGAGAGCAGCAACCATAGGGCTCTTCCATTAGCACACTGTTTGTTGCTCCATATGGATGTCTTTTCTCTCCTTTTTTCTTCCTTCACTGTGTATTTTACCATCTATGCTTCTAAAGTAAGTATCTCCAAAGGAAAAATGCTCATTATGAGTACATAGAATTAATTTACCAACTGGTAGTTCTGTTTCCCTGTGAGGGAACAGATTTTTAGCTGAATCTCTTTTTAATGTTTACTAGGCTGTGCATCTGTCCATAATCCAGTCTTCTCTTTTTCACTGCCCACCCACCCATATGAGCTCAAAGATTCCCTCTTTTGGTTCCACAGTGATCTGTATCACCCGGCTAACACTACAAATAGTCACGTAGCCTCTCATTGTTTCTAAACGTTTCATTGCAACATAAATGTAATAGTAAATGTAGATGTTACTGCCAACTTTTAGCCTAGCTACATATTCACCAGGAAGCATTGAAGGGCATTTTTCCTTTTCATGTGATGAGCATTCTCAATAGTTTTCAAATCATTGACAACAATGACATGAATATGTATAACATATACTGTAAGACTAGAAATAAATGTATTATAATTGTGTTTGCTTAGTTCTATGATAAGTTTAAAAACAAGTTTAGCATACTAGTTTATGATATTCCTAATCCGTTTCATAATTATTACCCCGTTCACCTGTACATGCATTAATTATTTTGCTAAATTTAGAACCAGGCACTAATAACCCTAAAGCAACTGAATTTATATCCTACACCTTAGCGAAATATTTGAAGGAGATGATAGATGACTTGGAAATGTTTGCTAAAATGACAGTTTACCTCCATGACTCAATTTGCATCTCGCCCACAGTAAGCAAATTGAGTGAAAGGGAAAATCAGCACTGAAGATTGAAAATGAGTCTGCACTTACAGACAGTCTCTGAAAAAGATATATATCTAAATGTGGAACAAAGCTAGGTGTTTGGCTTGATGCAGAAGTCTGTAATATCTGTGTATGCCTGTCTGTCTCTAAGTATTTTTGATATTTACAATAAAAGTAAAGCAAATGAAAATAGTAGTTGTATTGATTTTTAAAAGCTGAAAAGGCATATGTAATTGCTTGATACCTTTCACTAGACTAAAACACACAGATATTTCTAGCAGTAATATTCCCGCTCACTATTAAAAATCTAAAGCACTATTTTAATAATGGTTCTTATTAACTAATAATAAAATATGATGGATTCTAGTGTGTGTGTGTGTGTGTGTGTGTGCATGTGTGTGTGAATATGAGTGTGTGTGTATTACTTCTGAGGTAAATTATCCTGGAAACATAAAAAACTATCATATTTTCAGCAGTATTCACTTCGATAGATACATGATCAAATAAATTAAAAAAACCATAAGTGTCAAGTGATATCTTAGAAGCTTTTTATTATTTTTTACTTTCTACCATGGTGATACTAGTTATGGAGAATTTTACTTGTTTTTATGTGGTCGTTAAGAGAAAATTTGCTCAAAAAGCAAAATATGTACACATAAAAATAAAAATACGATAGGGAATGTAGTGGGTAATTTTATTTAAAATAAGAATAGTAAGTTAGGATTATGAAGTAATGAATTGTTACAAAAGCTTATTCACACAAGTAGAAAAATAAGTAAAGGAATATTAGAACAGTGGCAAAGTAATTTTAAATCTCATATAAACATTATTATGTAATAGGAAGAATATGTTTGAAGAGGGACAGGAAATGTCACACAAACCTTCCCAGAAGAGTGCATCTCTACTCTATGACCATCTGAGACAACCCTCAGTTGGGTTCTGAGTGGCGTAGGTTCTCCACTGACACTCTCATCTGACTCCCTGAAACTGTCTCCCACGATCTGGGCCTGCCGTACGTGGTGCCACTACTGAGGGAAAAAGAAATACGCTACTCAATTTTTCTACTTGTATTCCTGTATTTCTTCCCAAATCCCAAGGAAGGTTCTGTAGGTGCAGATGATACTAAGGAGTCCCAGCTTCTCTGTTGCGCTTCCATTTGTATTTTGAGTAGTGGTTACAAATTTCTCTAGTATGACTGTTAAGGCAGGGAAAAGGCATTGGGAGTGCAGAGAAAGAAGAAATTTAAGATTTGGAGGAAATCTGATTTGTGTTTCTCACACTCATATTCTTTCTCAAAATTTCCCAGGTGCTCTATGTTTCTGACACTTTCAAAAGAATATGTATTTTGCAACAGTTGATGACAAGTAAATATTAGAACTTGAGTTGCTTCTATCCACAAAATAAAGATTATCCTAAGGTCATCTGTAGTTACCTGCAGCTATTCCTTGTGTGATAAAAAGGTATCTTCCATGTTCCTTATACTGGAAGATGTGTATCTGGGAAGTCTTTGCTTGGGGAGAAGATATTTTACCTAAACCCTCTGAACTTGATGTTCTATTAGGGAAACAAGAGTAAGTATAACTTTTATCTCATATTCTCTATATAACTAATTTGCCATACTATTGAATTTTTAAGATATCCTCTGTTGCCTAGTTGGCAAGAATTTACAATTGTCTCATTCTTTAATAGACATAACCTAATTTATGCCCTCAGTACCATTCAGGGAAGACTCTGGGCAGTAAACTGTATGCAACTCTTGGGTGAGTTTTACATCAGAGATTGAGAGTGGATTGAGATATCCGTTGGTATCTTAAGGCTACGAGTAATATAATAATAATAATTTGATTTATTGCATATGTATGCACCTGACACTGTGTTGGTTACTTCCATTTATGATGTACACTATTAGTCTTTAAAAAATTCAGAAGCGCTATGTTACTATTTGTTTTTAATTCTAGACGCTTGGACCATACTCTCAAAGACTCCAAACAGCTACATGATTATATGTCCATTCTCCTCTAGTTCTTTTATTTTGGTATTATAACTACTTGAATGCTTAACTTATCTTCCATGTTATTTTTTTTCTTATCATCCATGTTAAATTCTAAACATAAGTTCTATTCACTTTTGCTCCTATAGTGCTTTAGTATTCAGTAGTTAAATGCTACATTTTAATCTGTTGAATGAATGGATTTTTCTCTTGATCTGAGTTCCCCAAATAGTAAAAGAGCAATGGAGTAGTATGTTTAAACACCATTAACATGGAAATAATCAGCCCTTCTAAAAAAGTAAATAGGATGATAGCAATGAAAATATGAGAATGACTTCAATATTTTTATATAAAAGCAAAAAAATGGGAGACAAACCATGACTCTTAACTCTAGGAAATAAACGGAGTGTCGCTGGAGGGGAGGTGGGTTGGGGGATGGAGTAAGTGGGTGATTGGCATTAAGGAGGGCATGTGATATGATGAGCACCGAGTGTTAGATGCAACTGATGAATAACTGAACTCTATATCTGAAAATAATGATGTATTACATGTTGGCTAATTGAATTTAAATAAAAAAAACTATTCTCACGCGAATTAATAGTATATATAACTAAGGCTACCAACTCAACACATACATTTTTCCATTGCTGAGCTTGTTAATGAAAAAAACTGCACAGTACAAATGGTTCATAAGTATAATATTTTATCCTACAAGTCTTTGTATGTTAAATTTTGTTGGACCTTTCACTGACAGTGAATTTTAGACTGGCAGTTTCAAATTACCATCTGTAGTTCTAAAGCTGAAATTTGTAAGGTGTAATTAGGAGGGGGGAGAAGCGCTCTCCAGTGTCCACAACACAAAATGTCAGTGCTGTTAACAATTAAATGTGATAACATTTAAATAATGTACTCCCACTGACACCCAAAGAATAAAATCTAACCATTACGACGGCATCTAGATAGCAGATGATTTCATAGGAAAGTGCTCAGACCTCCATCAAGTTAAGAATCAGTAGAACGTGGGCAACTGTGGTAGAGTCAAAAGACACAGCCTCAGCTCATGAAAGGCCCTCTGTGCTAGAGCTATATTAAATTGTCACAGCTAATGTAAAATCAACCTTGGTGTAAAAGATAAAGGGGTAAAGTTCTCACAAATGATCACTTATCACTCCATTCCGAAATGCATACGGCATTCATTATAGATTGAAATGCCACTCAAATTTCATCATTTAGTAGGGTTTTGAAACAGCCAAACCATTAACAGAAGAAAGTAGCTTTTTATATTTATACAACCAGTGACTAATGAAACATTATACCCTGTGTGCAAAGGGGAAAAAAACCTTTATTTTGTAATGAACCCAATTGGAGCTTTTTTTAAACACAGTGTAATATGGTTTCACTGTTTCATCGAGCCTCTCATTACTTGTGTCAATAATCCTAGGTAAACTACTGTTGAACTTCACAGCATTTATCTAGCAGCATGAATAACATTAATCTATGGGGTGCTTTTGATGAATTGTAGTTCAAAAAGCAAAGCCAAAAATGACTTCTTACAAAGTGGTTAGAGAAGTATTTATTAGAAATGTGTCAACTGCCAAATACCTAAAGGTAGCTTGGCTATTTAGGAAATCATGCTGTTGGCTAGCTTGCAAACACTGCAAAAACATATGCATTTACTCCACTTGAATTTCGTAAAAAAAAAAAAAAGATGACATATTTTTCATCTGAAGTGTATTATTTTTTCTATCACTTCCCTTCTAATTCTTGATATTTTTATGTCACATTGCTTTCGGCACAATGTGACATGCTATAAAAATATCCCCATGTTCCCCACAACTGTTAGTGAGAAGCACTCAGAAAGCTCAGAGTGAATCAGACTTCACTTCTATGACTGCATGATCTACACACACAGGTCAGCATGAACTGAAAGCTACTCCTGGGTCCTGCTCCAAGATTCTAACTTATCTTCTTGACACGCCCAGGACTTGTAAGACTCTCTCTGGCAGGAAACCTGGCAGGGAATGTCTACTGGGCTTTAGCACATTTAGTTCCAATTTATGAATTTAATTGGATTAGGCTGATCTTTCCTGAAAGTTGTAATCTGCACAATTCATAGGATGCTGGAAATTAATCTCTCAGCTCTATCTTCAAGGAGTTTATATGTGGCCCATCTATTTACTACAAGGATTCGCTGGCCTTCAACAGCAAAGTGATATTAAGAATTGAGAGACTGCATACACTAAAGTAATTTAAGAATAGGAAAGTTGTATATTGATTTAATATATTCTTTTTCTCCAATTTTGTCCTGTATCATAACAAAATAAATACCTGGGGGGAAAAAAACAAACTGTATTAATTTTTTCCCTAAAACAAAATCTCTTTACAAAGAATCAGACTCTACCCCCCCAAATTATTTTTTAGAAAAGTACAGAACTAATTCATGCTTCTCATAATATTTTATAATTAGATTCATGGGAAAGATATCAAAGAAATATACTCTTTACTCTTCATGATTTTTAAGATACATTAGATTTATTACAGCATCATGTTTTATACAGAGCTCATTCGGAATATTGTTATATTGTGTTAGCACAGTACTAGTCTTAGAAAAGTTTTTCATGGTGAAATATGAGGAAAATCTTACATTCTCTAATGCTTCTTTCTCTTGGAAATTCACAATATACCCTGGCATATTTAATAAACTCTGGGAAGTTTTGCAATAAAGAAACTTGACTAATTTTTTTATTACATTATTTATCAATCTCATAAAAGTTCATTTCTATCTAACAACATATTAAATCTATATCATGAGCAACAATTGTGGCTTTTGGAGGTTTGGAAAACAGAGATTGTCTCAGTCTTAGGTACTGTGATTTCTTTTTGCCATTTTATTATATTTACTCAAGTTGTGAGATTAGTGCAGTGAAGAAAAATGTCTGTGACTGTTTCAAATCATTGCTCATGAGAAATTAATGTAATTATTAATACTGTATACCTCTGTCTTTGCTGCATTTCAGTAACATGCCATCATTCTTTGTGAAACCAGTTATAGTGATAATAAAATATATTTTTATGATATTACAACCAAAACTTCCTTAAGGTAAATATAGCTTTCATGACTGTGATTTATAACTAAAAGCATTTATTTGCAACATTAAAAGAAAACCATTATTATTTACTAGTCACTACCAAAACTTATATAATTGTAATAAATAAAACCCTTTATAAAAATTATTTTTATTTTCAGTGTATGTTGTAACTTTATTAGTTTGACCTGGAATATATTAATTGTGAATCTTTTATGAAAAGTTCTTCTGAAAGAAAAAGAAAGCCTGTTTAAAACTGTGTTTATTATTCTAAAGATTGTGATAAATTTAAAGTTTTTCAGGTCGCTCATTTTTTTCACATATAATGGTGTTAAGAAAGCACTCACCGTGTACAATGAGAACATACTCTGCGCTGCTTTGGCCAATGGTGTTCGTGGCTTCACATCGATATGTACCATTATCCGTTTTGTTCAGGAAAAGAATGTTTAGCTCCCTACCACTCACAACCATTCGGTCAGGATCTGGCAATTCTCCACCGTCCTTTGTCCACAAAACAGGTTCTGGCCTATTGGATTTAAATATGCACATAGATAAGAAAAATGAGAATTTCATATTATGTGAAGTAATAAATCAAGCAATTTACAAATATTTAACAATCATTTTGTGCACATCCACATGCTAACTTCTGTAAGGTACCAAACAACCATCATGCTTTCACTCAGGAGATTTGGAGATACGGTAAATATAATTTAATTCTATTCTGTTTAACTAAGCAGACATGTATTAAGGAACTGATTCGCCGAGTCATTACAGCAATCCTGTGGTCTTGATCCTGATGCAAATTGCTCATATCTACTATTTCTGGAGGACGGCTTGGGGGTTACTGTTGCAGCCTTTTCCAGAAGTACTTGGAATTATACCTTGACTCTTGAGGCTACCACTGTGACAGTTTTTTTCTGAAACCATCTGAAACTTTTCCCATCACTTTTCCTACTTTTCTCATCCCCTACAGGTTTTTCCTTGTTCTCTCTTTTAGTCTCCTAGTTGTATTGAGATACAACTGACAACTAACCCTGTGGTGTATAATGGAAATTTGATAAATGTATATATTACAAAGTAATTATCACAATAGCTTTAGTTAACATCGATCACCTCACATAGTTATATTTTCTATTGTGATGAAACTTTCAAGATCTACTCTCTAAGCAACATTCATATCAACAAAACAATATTGTTAATTATAGCCAGCATGCTGTACATTACATTCCCAGAACTTATTTGTCTTATAACTTGAAATCTGTACTATAGTCACCCATTTCTCCTACTACGCTATCCCCTGTCTCTGGACACTTTTACCTGACATTATATTGGAAGTCTTAGCCAGAGCAATTGAACAGGAAAAAAAATAAAAAAGAACTTGTACAACTGAGTAGCAAAAAATGACCTAATTAAAAAAAAAACTGCAGAGGAATTGAATAAACATTCTTCCAGACAAGTGGCTAACGATTACATGAAAAAATGTTCAGCATCACTCATCATTGGATAAATGCAAATCAAAACCATAATGCAATATCACCTCACACCTGTTAGAATGCCTATCACTAAAAAGTCTAGAAATAACAAGTGTTAGGGAAGACGTGGAGAAAAGGGAACACTTGCACACTGTGGGTAGAAATATAAATTGGTGCAACCAGTATGGAAAATAGTATGATGGTTCCTCAAAATATTAAAAATAGAAATTTCACTTGATCCAACAATTCCATTTTTGGGTAACTATCCAAAGGAAACAAAATCAGTATCTCAAAAAGATATCTGCATCCCATGTTCACTGCAGCATTGTTTATAAAAGCCAACACATGCAAAGAACCTAAGTGTCCATCGATGGATGAATAGATAAAGAAAATATATTCCAAATGTAATGCAACATTATTCAGCCATTGAAAAAAGGAAAATCTGCTATTTGAGACAACATGAGTGGACCTTGAGGGCATTAGGGTAAGTGAAATAGTGATATAGTGAGATAGAGAAAAACAAATACTATATGATCATACTTATATGTAAAATCTAAAGAAAACTTTTATGAACTTATAGAAAATAATAGTTCTCTTTTAATTAAATTCTTGCAAAGAATTTCCATCTCAAAACCTGTTTGTAGGGGAGAAAGGATAAATAAACCATGGACATCTGTCTTCAAATATTTTACATATTTTTGTAATTATAAATTATAGGAATAGTTAATAATACCTACCGCCACGGGTTGACAATGGTAATTATCCTATATGTGTTACTAATATTTTCTATACTTCTCACAAGGATACCTCTGGTATAATTTTTTAAAAATTTAATGCTTGGGCACCTGGGTGGCTCAGTAGGTTAAAGCCTCTGCTTTCGGCTCAGGTCATGATCTCAGGGTCCTGGGATCGAGGCCCGCATGGGGCTTCCTGCTCAGTGGGGAGCCTGCTTCCTCCTCTCTCTCTGCCTGCCTCTCTGCCTACTTGTGATCTCTCTCTGTGTGTCAAAAAATAAATAAAATCTTTAAAAAAAATTTAATGCTTGTAAGAATGTTGATGATCAGAGACATATCCAAACCCTGGTCTGACTCTGTAGTTAATGCTTTGTCCACTACCTCTTGCTTACTAACACGATGAATATTTTCCAACTTCTTTTATGTCAAATGTTCTATTTGAATATGATTTTATCATGTTAGAAATTATTTTTGAAACAGCTTTAATTATTTGTGGATTTTTTTTAATTTTATTTATTCATTTGACACAGAGAGAGAGATTACAAGTAGGCAGAGAGGCAGGCAGAGAGAGAGGAGAGAGGAGGAGGCAGGCTCCCCGCTGAGCAGAGAGCCCGATGTGGGCCTCGATCCCAGGACCCTGGGATCATGACCTGAGCTGAAGGCAGCGGCTTTAACCCACTGAGCCACCCAGGCGCCCTATTTGTTGATTTTTTTGGAGCCATTTCACTTCCATTTTGCTACTGCAAAGACAATGAGAACATATACCTTGATAAATGATGCCTATGACTATGACAACTTTTCTAATTCAGAGAATATGTTTTTCTGAAAAAATTTTGAAATCACAAAAGTTGTGAACAAAATAATAAAAAATACAGGAAACAGTATCAAAACAAGCAGATCAGCAATGTGATGAATGAATCATTTAGTTTAAGTAGTGAAACACTCGGGGAGAGAACAAAGGGAAGACAATCGGAACAGTACCCATGAAACTTCTGAAAGGGCATTTTATGGGGAAAAAAAGAAACAAATTAGTTATCCCTAACTACTGGAAAATAAAATAATTTAGATCATCTGATTCCATAGACAACTCACTCTCATAGTATCTTCAATAAAATATAAACCATTAATATTTCTCAACTTGCTTCATGTACCCCACATCAGCTAGCTGCTCTTTGAATTTACTAATTCTTACGTTAAAACTGATAGTCTAGATAATCTTGAAACTTGAACATCCTTAATATACTTTGAAGAGACAAAACTACAACTTACTGCATATAATTGAAATGTTAGAAGGTGTGTCCTTTCTACAAAGCCACATAAGGCCAACATTAAAATAATAGTTATATTAAGGATAACTTGAATTTTAAAAGATTCATCCTTAAGATATTACTCAACAGAAATATTTCATTAAGAGGCAATACTTTCTTAATATAGAAGTCAAAATTTTTAAACATCCACAGATGTAATTATATGTCTATATCTATGTATTTCCATACACTCAAAATACCCTCCAAATCCAAACTGTCATAACTTTTCTCTGCTTGCATTCATAAGATTTCAGGCACATCTTAAAGTATATAGCCATGTAATCATATAAGTAAATTTAGATATACATTTTTAAATCGTGTATGCAGAAAAGAAGTTAAAGATCTAGATAAATTATTTACATTGCCAGTCTGTATTTAAAAACATGTTTTCTAAAAAAATAATTCTTTTTTTAGGAAATAATGAAAAAACACCTGCAGAAATGGTTAAGAGGAGATTATAGCAGTGTAAGTCACTACTGACACTGAACATTACATAATTCTTGATCCTCCTCTGTATGGTAAATCTTCAAGGTGGCAAAAAGCGCCATAAGACGCAATTTTAATGAAATGGAGGTTAGAGTTTATACATCGATTAAAAATACCCTACACATTTTCCAATTAGTACTTAAAATGTTCAAGCTTCTTAATATCACCATGAAAATATTAAGTGGTTTAGCAAGTCTTGATACAATTTGTGTTTCATCTTAATAAAGACAGCCCCTAGGCTTTCTCTAATTGGAACCCAGAAATGATTGAGTTTCTTGCTGCAAATGAATAACAATCTTCCCTGCTGTTCGGGCAACCAAAGGAGATCATTTAAAAAGTAGTTCCAGTCTATAGTTTCTATGTGATAAGGCTGAAAAAGAGTAGGAGCTAGACGCCAGGAGTAACAGGACACTGACGCAGCATCAGGCATGAGATAACGCTACACAACTTCATCTTGAGAACATTAATATAGTCAATATAGCCGACCCAGTTTCCCCTTTAAAGGCCCAGATAATTAGAATTTGGAAATCTTCCGTATGAGATAACATTTGATTTATGTTTCTGTCTACCAAATCTATAGGGCTAAAAAGACTTTTTTTTCCCTTATGCACCTAATGACATCGTGTGGCTATTTCTTCGTAGGGTGACAGAAAACAACAACAGAAAATAAAAGTGAAAGAAGAAACCAAACATGCATGTACATTCATTCTCTTGTATTCTAAGGTCTTGGTGGAGTTGCTGCACCTTAACAGAATTTTAGACAAATGTTTATTAACTTCATATTTTGTTTTCTATATATCTAATGAGAGATTTTCTGATATCTTCAGTAACTCCTTATTTATAAATTAGTGTTAGAAGGAATTGGCACAACTCCCTCGGGCTAGCAGGCTATTTAATATCTCTAGCAGGATACAAACCTGATTACTCATTTCCACTGAAACTCTTTGTTTGGTCTTTGGGGCACTTATTCTGTAAAGTTTTACCATAGGAACACTCCCTCTAATCCTTCCAATTGTAAATGGGATCCTTACTCCCTACATCTGGATGGCAATGGAATCTTGTTTTGCCTTCTTATCTCTCATTCTCTTCTAGGCTCATGCTTGAGAAGAAGAATAAAGAATAAGCAGTTTAGTTATGGAAAAGTATATCATAATGCAGATTTCCTAAAAAAGAGGTCT
The DNA here is from genome assembly GCA_002007465.1 of Ailurus styani. NCBI lineage: Eukaryota > Metazoa > Chordata > Mammalia > Carnivora > Ailuridae > Ailurus > Ailurus styani. Next base: position 2,093,678 of record LNAC01000010.1, on the reverse strand, counting down.
GGTGTCCTTGCAGAAGTAAACACGAGTAAAAGATCTAATTACTCTTATGAAAATGAAACTTACTTTTCCTAAATGAAAGAAAAATAATAAGTTGCTGTGGTAGCATTCAAGTAAACACCTTGTTCCAGCTCAAAGGAAAAAGAAAGAAATTTGCAAATACACATATCTTACATTTCTTTCATATAAGACAAAGCAGGAACTTATAGTTAATGACTTGGTGCCTTATGTACTTATAATTGTATGGCATGTGAAGATGACTACTGCCTTTATTTCAGTTTAGAAATTCCCGGGTGATAGATATGATTGAAGATTTAATGTTAGGGAGATTTTTAAGCCCAGTACTGCTCTATTTCCTGTGATGGTTTCACTCTACAGTGGAAGAAGGTGGTAGAAGCTACATAAACATCTAGATCCATTTTTCTGCTTTAAGCAAAATTATACTGAAGAAATTATACTGAAGAGTCTATGTATAAAATTGTGTTCATGCTATCAATTTTTTCGAAAAGCAGGGGGAGAGAAATTAAATTCAAATTGACAGGTGAGTGTGACATTGAGTTCAAGTAAAAAATTTTAAATTTATTGGGTTCTAGGAGGAAGGATTCTGAGAGAATCTAGCTTCAGCCATTCTTCGCTGGGTGGACTGAAATTGTATCCATAAGCCAGAGCCCAGACATTGCCAACCAAGTGAGATAGAAGAAAAAAAGAAAAGAGGAAAAAAAAATTAGAAACTGGTATTGTTTGCTCCTTTTCTTAAAATCTCAAATGTAAATACAAAACAAGTTCAAGTAGCCTTTCTTAAAGCAATGCAACCAATTCAAAATATAATTTTGTAAGGAGTCTGTTGGAAGCAAGTGATGTGGCTGCTACACAGGAAAATATAAAGAGATTACTTGTGGAGCTACTTATTACATTGACCACTTCAAATATAAAGATACACAAATGGTTATTTTGTTATTGAGGATCAAATGAGAGGTTTCTGAAACAGTTGTGTAAATAAGAGTCTACATATATTTCAAATCAAATTCTTAATTATTATAAAATGTTGATCTAGGTCCTTGCAGAGTTCATCAAGCCTCGATTTTTCCTCAAATCTGATTGTTGTGCAACTTAATTGTGATGAAATTTTCTTTCCTTTTATTTGTAATATGGATTTCATACTTTCACAATATGGAAGCAATTCTTTTTTTTTTTTAAGATTTTATGTATTTATTTGACAGAGAGAGACACACAGCAAGAGAGGGAACAGAAGCAGGGGCAGTGGAAGAGGGAGAAGCAGGCTTCCTGCCGAGCAGGGAGCCTGATGCAGGGCTCTATCCAAGGACCCCGGGGTCATGACCTGAGCCGAAGACCAACGCTTAAGGACTGAGCCACCCAGGCACCACAGAAGCAATTCTTAAAACATCAAGTAACTTTTACTATTATCCAAGTTAACTTTGAATATTTTCCTTATCACAGTTGAAGTTTATTTTAAAACATATCAATGAAACATTTAGGTGTTTGTCTTTATAGATATAGTTTTGCTCAAAGGAAAACAAAACTTCAGAAATATTTACAGTAGTCCTCAATGAGTTTCAATGAGTTTAATTAGCAGAAAATGTTCTACTCTTACACTTGTAATCTTAAGACAGATGAAAGCTCAGAGATGATTTTTGTTATTGTTTGTTAAAGTATGCCTATGTACTCTTAACTAGGTACTTCGCAAGTTTATACAATTATTATCTAACGACTATCAATAAACAAATGTGTACAAGTTTTTGAACCAGAAATTATGAGGGATATGAGGAAAATAAACATATTTTCTCCGTGATGTTACATTTTTGTAGCCTATTATAAGGTATATGTCATAACCCTTGCAGGGCATGGTAAGTGCCATAAAGAGTTATAAAACATAAAGATTCACCACACATATATTAGGGACATTAGAACAGGCTTTATGAAAGATATAAATCTTGATTAATATCTTTAATTGTGGTAGGATTTTGAGTGGTAGAAATGGAGAACGCTAACTGGAGAGAAGTCGGAACCCCTGGGTAGGATGCTTGCCCTCAGGAAGCCATGTTGTTAAAAAGATGAATTTAAATACAGCAAGTACCAAGAAAAGAGAACAGTGTTAATAATAGGTAATATTGTGATTAGCTAAGATAATAAATTATGAAAGGGCAAAGTTAATGACTCGTGGTAGGATAACTGAGTTGGGAATCATAAAATCAAAAGCCAGGATGTAAGTGCTAACAGGACCAAATATGCTCATAAGGAACTTAGTCCAATACAGTTTATAAGAAAAAAGCTGAAGATGAAAAGCATTATTTTAGAGTTAGACCAAAAGACTGATGATGTTATTTATATGGAAGAGAGAATAAAATGTGGTGAGGGACATTTTGGTCATAAAGACAACTGTGAACAAAAGCAAAGAAATGGAAAGGTTTGGGATACAGACATGAGGAAAAAGCCCAAAAAAACAAAAATTAAAAAACGTGTACATTTTTTGGCCTGAAATTCAAGTCTGACCTTGGATTCCAAGCTAAAATATCCAGACTTTTAGGAAAAACAAATATACTTTGCTAAGTCTTTTAAGAAATGAGTGTTCCTATTCAGAGTTTCCTTTAAGTATAGCAACGTGAAATATCTGAAAAAGGAAGATTCAAAAAAGAGACCATCTACAGAGTTCTCAAAATAGAAAGCCAGGTCCTACATAAAGTTGGAGTAATAAAGGAAAGCAAAGAACAAAAGAAGATAATAGAATAGCTCTTGAAAAAATAAATACAATTTTTGGAACCAGAAGATGTATGGTGTTAATGAAGAGAGAGAGGGGCTAATCTCATTATGCTGTCCTATCTAAGAGGAACCATCTCAGTCCTAAATAAGAAAAAATAACAATGCAAAAAAAAAATACCACCAATCAGCCAACCCAATAAACAAATACATGTACAAAAAAATACCAATCACAATTTTAAAAAGTTGAGATATAGTAGAGAGGGTAAGTTGATGACTTTACTTTGGGATATGCTAAGTTCAAGGGCTAGAAGATGATAAAAAAATATATCTTTATTCGTCAATAAGGAAATGAAGAATTAGAAGTTAGGGCTGAGGACAGAACTGGATTCTTCTGAAGAGATGTTGGAATCAAGCAAGTGTCCAAGCTCCAGAAGGAAAACAAAAGGATAGATTACTGGATATTATGGAATATTTTCATTTAAGGGATGAGAAAAGACAGAGAATAAAGTCCAAGATGTCTGGGGAAAGGCAAAAGAGAATAATGTCATATGAATAAGAAAGAATCTTCAATATTCATTGACTTAAACGTTTACATTTCTAACCCATCCAATACCTTGATCTCTCAGTTCCTCGAACCCCTCATATTCGGTAATTATTTTGCTGGTCTCCCCTCAATCTTGATCACACACCAAACTTTGTCATCATCATTACCTCAGTACTATAAAACTGAAAAATTTCAATTTTTTCAACCATAACATCCCATCTTCTCAATACTCTCTTCTATTATATATCAAAGCTTGCAATCCTAACTAATAAACCCACCATTTACTTTTATTCTTCGATTCCCCTCTACCTTTAGTTCTCTCTTTAACAAGCCTATTTTATTTTATTTTACTTTTTATTTTATTTTATTTTACTTTTTATTTTATTTTATTTTATTTTACTTTATTTTATAGAAAGAGAGAGAGTGAGTGGGAGGGAGAGGGACAGAGAATCTGAAGCAGACTCCACACTGACCACAGAGCCTGATGCGGGGCTTGATCCCACAACTGCAAAATCATGACCTGAGCCAAACCCAAGAGGTGGATGCTCAGCCAACTGAGCCACCCAGGCACCCCTCCTTAACTAGTCTTAAATGAAATCAAGATTTCTCTTTTCTTTTTTCCATCATTGTGCTTATCTGGTTAATTCCCAGCCCTGATGCATACAACCTTTCTGTCTTCTCTTTATCAGAACATCAAAGCAAGGTGAAGAAAAAAATGAGCAGAGGGTAAATGGTTTATTTGCTTAGACACTGTTCTTGAAGTCATCAAGCAAGAATAAGCATGAAAAGCAATGAGAAAAACAATTTTATTTTATTTATTTTTTTTGAGAAAAACAATTTTAAAGCCAAAGTAAATATTATTACTATGTCTTTGAATATTTCATGTATTTAAAAAGTGTGTAAGTTTGTTTATTTTTCTGATCTGTGGAAATACGTCTCACATAGCATTATAAACGTTATTTAGAATATATTATTAACTCTACACATTTCTGGCTTCTAAAACTCTTCAACATAATATTGAAAACATGTACTTTTGCAAAATTTATATATTGATACAGCTAGTATCATGATTTGTTAAGTTGGCTCTGCCCTAACATTTCAAATATTTAAGGCTAAAATAGTATAGTAAGTAAAGAGAAAAAGGAAGGAGGGGCTTGAAGAAATTACCCAGATGAAGGAATTCTTAAACAATTTCTCTTTTATTTATTTTTTATTTTTTTATTTTTTTAAAGATTTTATTTATTTATTTGACACAGAGAGAGAGAGAGAGAGAGACTACAAGTAGGCAGAGAGGCAGGCAGAGAGAGACAGGGAGAGGAGGACGCAGGCTCCCTGCTGAGCAGAGAGCCCGATGCGGGCCTCGATCCCAGGACACTGAGATCATGACCTGAGCCGAAAGCAGAGGCTTTAACCCACTGAGCCACCCAGGCGCCCAAACAATTTCTCTTTTAAATATGTAATTTCCCCCATGTATTTCTAGCCTGTTTTAGTTATTTGTGCTGACTCATTTAATAAGTATGTCTTTGTGCATTTTGTATGAGAAAGAAAAAGAGTAGAATGGTTCCTTAGCCTCTTTTCCTCACTGGTCTCCGTGCCCTTTTGTGTTTAGTGATTTCAGGGCATGCTCTTTAATCATGCGTTTTATCGTAATAATTTTTAGAAGTTAGTCTTTCCTCAGTATAGATATGATATTTCCTATAACTGCATGATTCTTTCCATGTAAAGCAATGTGCTGTGTTGTCGTTTTCTTCTACGTGCAGTTTGAGAATATCAATGATTCTTATTTAAAGCCTCAACAGTGAAAGGTCCTGACTCACCTAAGTACCTAAGTACTTACTTAGTACTTACTAAGTACTAAGTGCTCACCTATCGCCTAAGTACTTCTGTCTGATAGGGTCAAAGGTGTTTAAGGTGGTAATAAATGAAGTCAGTTTGAAGTCCAAGCCTACTTATTCCATTAAATTTTGAGTTGACACTCTAATTTTTAATCTATCTACTCACTCACGTAAACTCCTGAAATCAACTATTACACTAGTGTGTTGTCAGGTTGAAGTCTCATTACATTAAAGATTAGATTTAGATGGGACAATAACATAAGTATTAAGTTCATCATTAGATTTAAAACCTCAATAGCAAATAAGAAAAGGACTTCTTCTATCCTGATTAATCTGAGCACATGCTACTTGATTCTGTTTTTTTAAGGCACTTCTTGCCTATAAGTTTGGAAGCTTTTAGTTGAAACAGAAAATAACCTATATGCAAGAGGTGAGTGCTCTTTAGAAGCCTTGAAAATAATGGCCTTTTTGAGAGTGCCTGTGAGATGCTGGACCACTTTTTACTGAAAAGATAATGTTCATTGATGATTATCTTAACACTTTTGAGAAACAATGCAGTCATACTGCAAACTGTATAATTCCAGCCAATTTATGGGACAACAAATAAAAGATTATCCCTAGAAAAGATAAGATGGCTAGGATTCTGAAGGAGTGACAGATTTTAGCACTGAAGGAAAAATATTCAAAATTGTGACAAATGCTTAAGATAATCTCTCAAGAGCTTTGTGCAAAAGCAAAACAATTACCCATGCCTTATCTACACTTAACTCTTCTTGGTAAATAAAAAATATTAATTCCTGGTTAAAAGATCAAGAAATCTTGAGTAAACATCCATTCCCTTGCTTAAGCAGTAATAAGTTCCTCTGTGTATATACATTAAACTTAAAATCTCTATGATATATTTAAAAATGATTATGCTCAAGAAAATATTTCAACTTATTTGAAACTTAGTCCCTTCTGAAAACTTCCTTTGACTAAGCTAGACTTTGGAACATTTTCACTTTTCTTCAAATTAAGAATTTCTGAGTCTAAATTTTTCAGAATCTGCTACTTTATCAATCTCTGTGCATTATAGGGACAATTTGGTGCCATATAAAGTGTATCTACAAGCATCTTAATCAATCAGATGCCTGAAAACCATTAAGTTCAAGGACACATTGCAATGATGTGGTCCTATATCCCACGTAAGAGTTACTTCATAATCCATTATTTATGCTACTATAAAATAATGCAAATTTACTTTATAAGATCTAATATTTATGAATATTTATATTAAACACTCTGTCACTACTATAGAACTGCTTCTGGTCCATGACTTGTTTCTTTTCTGATATTAAAACAAATGGTCTTAGAAAAGTAAAAGTAAAATGCACATCATTTATCTGGTAGCTGGGGAATTAAATGCTCCATATAAGTCAATGCTGAAGATAACTGAAATTTAAGACTTAAAAATGTGAAAGTATATCTTGATCACTTGAATGAAATCCTTCTTAAAAGTTCAAACTTATCTGCATTATTTGACATAACATTTTTAGCGGCATTTGATCATTTTTTTGGAGCTCAGATCTCTTCAGTCTGAACGTGTATTTTTGTATACTGATGGTTTTAGAGGGACTGAAGTGATTAAGACTTCAGCTTCACCACAGCTGGTGTTAATGCAATGATTTTCAAACCTTTTGAGGTGTGATCTATAGAAAACAATTTTGTAACCTTACACAATGCACAAACCCATACAGGAAATAAAAGCTTGCTCTTTGTAATGCACTGTGACATTCTTTACTTTTTCTTTTATATTTCTCTATATTTTTGTTTCCGATTCTATTATTTTCTATTTTTTTTGGCTTTTAAAAAGAATTTGCTAATTGATCTTATGACTCATTAATTAGCCACAGCCAGCAATTTGAAAAACATTGACCCACAGTGAGAGTTCCTACAGCCTATACGTCTTTTTGTCTTTGCGTTGCAAAGCTATTATATTTTTAATCTTGCTTTTATATGGGCGCTTTGAATATGGAAAGGATGAGACTTTAAGTGGGGAAAGAATAGGGCCCCAGCTAGGCTCTGAGGGTATTTCAGGTATATAGACACTGGGACAGAACAAAAAGAGATAAGGAAGAAAAATCAGAACCCCTGTCCCAACTGTTAGGGCTAAAATATTTCTCTAATAATTACACTGTACCCACAGAAAACACAAAATATCCACACACAAAAAAATGATCAGGCCTCAAAGGAGAAGTTAACTATAAAGATTAACCAGACCTATAAATCTACATATCAGCAGATCATAAGATTTCACAAGAAACGAAGATTCGCACACCATGTATACACCTCATCTCTAGTTCCCGAGCACTGACCTCACAACAAGCAAGTTTCCTGCTAAAGTCCTAATAAAAGGCTAGAGATTAAAAGCCTTCATTGGCAACCCTGTCGGGAGCCCTCTCACATCTGAGAGCTTTTTTTGTATTCTTTTTTTTTTATTATTATGTTATGTTAGTCACCATACAGTACATCATTAGTTTTTGATGTAGTGTTCCATGATTCATTGTTTGCATGTAACACCCAGTGCTCCATGCAATCCGCGTCCTCCTTAATGCCCATCTGTATTCTTGCTTAATAAAATTCTATCACTTTGCTCACTCTCCTTTATCCATGTGATTCATTCTTCAGCTTTGTGAGACAAGAATCTCAGTAACTGTGTTCATCCCTGTACTTGTACTCGAGTGCTAGTGATGAAGTTCATCATAGAATGCCATTTCAGAGATACTCACTTGCAACAAGTCATATGGTTGCTGTTCTTTCTCCTATTTTTATTTGATTCTCTCTTCTTTTTTTCTTCTTTGCTGGAAGTATCCCAAATATTTCTGGTACTCTGAATTTGTAAGAGTTGGGCTGCAAAGCTGCTGGTAATTAGTGGCAGATTCTTCCTAATTAGAGACTGCTGTAAGTGTCCATATTTTCTACAATTGAGGGCCTTTTTTGCCATTTAAATTTTTTCAAACTTTGAAGTTTAGGGAATTCTGTATAATTAAGGTTATACCTGAAAAAGCGAATCAGTATACACTCTACATTGTAAAGATCTGTGTAATGCAATAAAATGTGTTTAGATTGTTCGAGTATATGGCTCTCAGAGGAATAAGAGTTTTCTTAGTTTTACTATTGCAGATGACATGATGCTATATATAGAAAACCCTAAAGACTCTACCAAAAACTATTAGAACTAATAAATGAATTCAGAAAAGTTGCAGGATACAAAATTGTTATGCATAAACCTGTGACATTTAAATACACCAATTTATATGGAATGTAAAGTATGGTATAGGAACTATCAGAAATATGAATTAAGAAGACAATTCCATTTATAATTGTACCAAAAAGAAAAAAACACCTAAGTATAACTAAAAAGGTAAAAGACCTATACTCTGAAAACCTTAAGACATTGCTAAAAGAAACTGAAGATGATACAAGTAAGTGGAAAGATAGTCCATGCTCATGGATTAAAAGAACTAACATTGTTAAGATGTCCATGTTAACTTAAAGTAATCTATAGATTCAATGTAGTCATAATCAAAATACCAAAAGCATTTTTCACAGAACTAGAACAAATAATCCTAGAATTTGTATGGAACCACAAAAAACCCCAATTATCCAAAGCAATATTTAGAAAGAAGTACATGACTGAAGGTATCACATTCTCAGATTTGAAACTACACTACAAAAATATAATAAACAAAACAGTACAGTACTGGCACAAAAACAGACACATACATAAATGGAACAGAATAAGGAGCCTAGAAATAAACCAAGCCTACATGGTCAGTTAATATATGACAAAGGAGGCAAGAATACCCAATGGAGAAAAGATAGTCTTTTTTTTTAACATCTTAATTTTATTTTTTTCAGTGTTCCAAGATTCATTGTTTATGCTCCACACCCAGTGCTCCATGCAATATGTGCCCTCCTTAATACCTACCACCAGGCTCACCCATCCTCCCCCACCTCCCTCCCCTCCATAACCCACAGTTTGTTTCTCAGAATCCATAGATAGTCTTTTTATAAGTGGTCCTGGGAAAACTGGACAGCTGCATGCAAAAGAGTGAAAGTGAATTACTTTATTCTACCATATACAAAAATAAACTCAAAATAGATTAAATACCTACCTAAATGAAAGATCTAAAGCCGTTAAACTAAAAGAAAACAGGTAGCAAACTTTTGGGTATAAGTTTTAGCATTATATTAGATAGATAGATAGATAGATAGATAGATAGATAGATAGATAGATAGATATAAAATCTGTCTCCTCAGACATGGGGAAACAAAACCAAAAACCCAACTATTGGGTCTACATCAAATTAAAAACTTCTGTATAGCAAAGGAAACCATTAAAACAAAAAGACAACCTACTGAATGGGAGAGAAGATATTTGTAAATGTTACATCTGAGAATGGATTAATATCCAAAATATATGACAAACTCATACAATTCAACACCAAATCAAACATTAAAAATGGGCAGTGGAACTAATAAACATTTTCTCCAAAGAAGACAGCCAAATAGCCAATAGATACATGAAAAAGTATTCAATATCACTAATCATCATGGAAATCCAAATCAAAACCACAGTGCAGTGAAATATCACTACACACCTGTTACAATGTCTATTACCAAAATGACAAGAAATAAGTGTTGGCAAGAAAGTGGTGAAAAGGGAACCCTTATGCACTGTTGGTGGGAATATAAATTAGTGCAGCACTATGGAAAATATTATGGAGGTTCCTCAAAAAATTATAAATAGAAGTACAATATGACCCAGCAATTCCACTTCTGGGTATTTGTCTGGGAATAAAAAAACACACTAATTTGAAAATATATATGTGCCCCTATATTAATTGCAGCATTATTTACAATAGCCAAGACATGACAGCAACCTAAGTATCTATCAATAGATGACTGGATAAAGAAAATATATATATATATATACACACTTGTACTTATTTTCATAATGCTTTATGAAACCTATGCTTCATTTAGATTAAAAATAAATAAATAAATAAATAAATAAATAAATAAATAATAAATAAAAGAGTTTTACCATACAAATCACATATGTGAGTGAGCACTTATATACATGGAAGATAGATTTTATAAAACTAAAACATAATAGGGCGCCTGGGTGGCTCAGTGGGTTAAGGCCTCTGCCTTCGGCTCAGGTCATGATCTCAGGGTCCTGGGATTGAGCACTGCATTGGGCTCTCTGCTCGGCAAGGAGCCTGGTTCCTCCTCTCTCTCTCTGCCTCTCAGCCTACTTTTGTGATCTCTGTCTCTGTGTTGCATTAAAACAAAAAAAGTCTTTAAAACTAAAACATAATGAAAACCCATGAATTAATTATCATATAGAAATTCCATTTGATAATGAATATTTGACATTAATTTAGAATCTAACTGGTCTTTACATATTAAGGACATTTCTTGTATTGAATTTTGGTTCATAAAGAGTACATATAGACTGCTTCTTAGTATCCTTTATAGAATGACTTTTTATTTTCAAAAGAGAAAAGTATTTATTATTCTACATTTCCCTCAAAAGAAGAAGGCTTGTATTTTTCTGTGTTCTTGGATTTCTTGTCTCAAAATTGCCCTGTTGCTCTAATAGTCTTTGGCTTATAGTCTCTAAAGTAGATGTAGATAGATAGATACAGATATAGATATAGATATAGATGTAGATGTAGATATAGATGATATAGAGATATAGCTATAGATAGAGATATAGAGATACAGATACAGATATAGATATGTATATAATCAGGTGAATGGCAGAGACACCTTTGAAGATGAGTCCTAAGAAGAATAAATTTACCACAACTGGAAAGTATTGCTAAAGGTTTATGCTCCTCAAGTGTGAATATTTTGAGTGGCTTAGATACTCAGCTGAGTAAAAAAAAAAAAATCTGCTTCACCATTAATTGAAATATTACCAAATATTTACAGCGTTTCTGAATTAATTTTAGTTTCCACATTTTGTTTATTTCATATATTATACAAAAGTCATAGTCAAAATATTTAACATGGGCACAGAATAATCTACTTCTCAGTTGACTGGTGACCACCAGAGGGATGGATGTTAGCTCTAACATTATGACACATATTACAGGAAAAAATTACAAGGCTAAAAGACAAATCGTATTGAATGGCACTTGTTGAGCAAACAGTTAATATTTTCTTTAATTAAGGATGAGGTATAGTATTTCAGATATTTTTCATGTTAGGAGTGATTTTTGTTTCTGCAATTTTCCTACAATTACCATTTTGATGACTTGTTTTTATATAAACAAGCATGCTATGTTTATATATCTTTAAATAAAGAGTAAAATGCCAGGATTTAATCTCATATTTAATACATAAAAAGATGTATTTTTAAACCATGTGTCTAAAAGTCCACATCCTGAAAACCTCATCAACATATAGGACAACATCATTCCACAATGGTGTCTTAAACATAGTGAGACGTTTTTGTATTAGAGTTTCCCACTGAACATTTACATAATCCCTCAAAATAATTGGCTTTTTGTTGTAAGAAAACTGCTTACCTAGATATGTTCAAGAAGTACATTTCCTCTATGGATCTATAATCGTGGTTTTGCAAGCTCTTATGGGACTTTTGCAAGACATAGGAATATTTAATTGAAAGTGATTGAGTGCCCAACACACCACAGATGCCGAGCCTAAATAACAGCAGTGGAGATTACTGAGAGTCAGCTTCTTGTTTCGCAAACAAAACCAAATATATTCAGTCTCATTTCCAAGATAACCACTTGTGTGTTTCCAGAGAGTCAACGTGTGATTAAATTTTGAAGCCATGAGATGGAAGCAAAAGACCATATGGGCTCAGAAAAGAAATTCATATGGGAAGGAAAGCACATGGATATATATTTTTTTAATTATGAAAACTTAGAGCTAATTTCCCAATATTATACCTTTAAAAGCAAGGTAGAAGAAACTGGTTCTATTGCCTTTAACTTTTAATTAATTAGTTAAGACAATTTTTCATCTTCTAAATATTGGAACACAAGCAAAAAAAGAAAAAAAAAACACACACACACATGCAAAAAAAAAAAAACCCACAAAAGACAATCTAAATGCCTATAACATTTTTTATACCAAGGACTGACATTTTGAGAGTATCTAAATGGTAAGGACTCCCCTTATTATGTTTATTTGACCAATTATTTTGGTGATACCTTAAGCATAATACTTAAAAAAAACATAATTTGGAGGCTTGTTTTAACTTCCTGCTTATACCCTCTAAGGGTTCACATTGTATTTCACTGCATTGGTTTTACATTTGTATTGGTATTGCTTTGTCATTGGAACCTGCAGTCTTAATCATCTCAAAGATACATGAAATTAAGAATATAATCTGCTTTTTAAAAAAATATATTTGGGCACTTGGGTGGCTCAGTCTGTCAAGTGTCTGCTTTTGGTTCGGGTCATGATCCCAAGGTCCTGGGATCAAGCCCTACATCCGGCTCCCTGCTCTGCTGGAAGTCTATTTCTCTCTCTTCCTCTGCCCACTGCTCCCCCTGCTTATGCTCTCTCTCTTTGTCAAATAAATCTTTAAAAATCTATATATGTAACAATAAAATAGTATTACACACCTAACCATAAAATCTACCCAGAAATTAGAAATTATTTAGATATATTTAGAAACTTTTTAGATAATATTTAGATATTCTAACAGGTTTGGGCTTACATAAGTGGTAATTCTTTTATATATTACATTTTTTTACATGGTTGATTGAAATATAGGCTTTCCTATAATGTGAGAACTCTCTCATTCTTGCCAACTTCACCAGATTATTGTGAAAAATCAGTAAAATAGGAGAACTGAAAACACTGGGTAAATAAGAAAACATAGCTATCTGTATTGTTAAAATTTTATTTATTTTTATTTTTTCATTTTTAAAAATTTTTTACAAAGATTTATTTATTTATTTTTAGAGTGGGGAGAGGGGCAGAGAGAGAATCCCGAGCAGACTGCGCTGAGTGCAGAGCACAATAAGGGGCTCAATCTTGCTACCTAGAGTACATGACCTGAGCTGAAACCAAGAGGCAGACACTTAAATGTGCCACGTAGGCACCCCATACTTATTTTAAAGCATGTTTGTAGTCTCAATTCTACCAGTTATCACCTAGGTGATTGGAAAAGATCCTACAACCTCCATAAGACTTATTTTCCTTATTTACAAACTGAAAATTATTTTAAGTCTATAAGCCTTTACCAACAAGATAGTTGTATGGTTTCAATAAGACAATAATCATAAAAAAATTAGGAAACTAAAAAAAAAATTGGGGAAACTATATCAAGGTCTTACACATCACAGACCCTGGATTGTCAATCATCCACAAGTCATGTTTTTCACTCAGTTTGGGTTGTGTAAGGTTTTTAGATCTCCTGCTTTGGCTTTCTGTCAAAACTTGCTAACATGGTAGACTCTTCAGTCCAGGAGAGCTGCTCTAGAGTTTGCCTTGTCCACGTTTGTGGGGCCAGAACTCATTCTCTACCCCTTCCGGTCCTTTCCAATTATTCTAAAACTTTTTCTGCTTCAACACTATGAAGGTGCTGCTCCTGTGGCTCAGTATCTCCCAGTTTCCCATTTCTCCCTATATTATATTGTGCCCCTGACAGGGGTTCAGTCCTCTGACTCTCTTCTAGCACCTCATTATTACTGTGTAACCTCAACTAAAATAGCCATGTTGTTCAATCAGTTTTGCCATGACTTTAGCATGGATATCTTTGCTGCTCAAACATGCTTTTTAAAGTCACAGACAATTCTCTGTTCATTCTGCTTGGAACCTTGAATTTCAGAGCCATAGAAGAAATTTGAGACGATAACTCAGTTTCCAGAATGGCCATAGCAGTCCAATATTAGCACATGTATTACATATATAATTAATAACATATTTATAAATAAATAAATAATTATAATAAAACTTTATGAGATATACTCTATGTAACTCTGTGACCAAATTATAATTTATTGTCATCCTCATGGTTATTATTTACTATAAATTACTTGGAGGCAGAAATTTCATATACACTGTCATTAATCTTTCAAACAGCTTGTTCACTAGATTTTATTTTTAAAGAATAAAAAAGAGTTGGTATATGAGAGTGAACTCCCATGTAAACTGTGGACTTTGTGGTAAGAACGATGGGTCCCTGTAGGTTCACGGTTTGTAATAAGGGCACCACCATCGCGTGAGCTGTCCATAGTGGGGCGTGTTCTGCATGCATGGTGATGGGGGTATACGGGAACTCTACTTTCCACCCAGTTTCACTATGAACCTACAGCTGCTCCAAAACATATAGTTTATTAATTAAAAATAAAATACTTCAGATAGTTAAGTGACTTGCTCAAGTCGACTCAGGCTGCAGATATCCTCAGATTTATAATGCAAACCTAGTTTTGTATTTCTCTTTCTAATGTTCCATACAATTCTTGGTGTCCCAGAGCATGACAATGTAGGAATTATACCTGAACAGAAGCACAGACCTTGATGATTAACTACATGACTTTCTATAACACAGATGGCAGGAGTGAAATAGCTATTGTGTAATTAACATCTACTATGCATTAGGTCAAATAATATGAAATTGGTATTATTGTAGATCAATTTCTTTCAAAATTCACATTTGTCATGTTTTGGCCTAAAATATTTCACTATGGATGATAACTTGCCTTCTTTAACTCCTGGTTTATTTTGTCATTTCTTCTGGCTGTGATTCGATTGTATGCCAACTAGTAAATAACCTGTACTTTGTAAAAAGGTCATCTTAGGCCATGAAAATGGACTTGATATAATAAAAGTATTTTGCCTTAATTTGCAACTCATTTTTAATCTCTATTATGCTAATAGGAAAATGCATCAAATATATCAATATGTTCTTATCATATTTCTTTTAAATTCTTGATCATTTTGAAAGTGGATGCATAATTATTCCTCTAAAACACCTCACTAGTTGTTATATGGTATGGGATCTGTCTTCCTAAAGATTAAAATCTTTCTTCTTGTATAGAACAGGGCACGTTATATGTATGCAATTATGTATACTAGATTTATGCCAAGACAGGAGAAAAACTGTGGTTACCAGAAGGTAAAATAGTGAGTAAAACATAAACATCATGCTGGATACACAGAGAAATTTATCGAGACCTATCATTATTTTATTTTATAGATTAAATGCCAAAACCACATTTATTTGACTGAAAATGTCCCATAGCTTTTCTGAAGTAAATTTACAAAGTGTTAAACATTTGATTAAAATGAATGATGATTCTTTAGCTCTAGCCTGTGGGGGCAACCCCACACCTTTTAAGGTCATGACTTTAATGTAATGTAACAGCTTTTTTCTTTCTCTACATCTATAAATGGAGAATGCTGCTGCCTGAAAGCTGTCTGGGAATTCAGCCAGAGAAAGAAGAAGGTTGCAAAAACTCTGGGGACTTGAAAGAAAAGGGGTTGGCATTAGCTCTGTCCTCACTTTAAACTAAAATTAAAACAATAGACAGACATGTACAGTAATCTCTCTTTTAAGGAAAGAATACAATGCCTCTATAGTAATGTCAAGTGGAACAATTTGGTCGCGGCCCAAGTTATGCAGCTGTTCCACAGGAAAATAGCAAAAGGCTTCAGTCCAAAGCAGGCAAATAAGGCACGATTGTTCGTAAATAGTCACTGGGGCCCTCACATTTAGAACAAGGAAAACAACATCAGCATAGAGGAGGACAGGTTAGGAGCAGGAGTCTCAGTACAAGTCGAACCATGCCATCAGTTTATGATGTATACAAAAGACAGTGGTGTTATTTTGCCTAGTATCAATATGCCTAGCAACTGTGAATAATTCATTCTTCAGGAAATTATGTATCAGGAAAATATTTTTTAAGAAACAATGAAGATTTGATTATGAATTAAATATATGAGATGAAAAGTAATCATATATCTATTATCCATTATCTGTTTCTGATTTTCACCTGCTCATTCAAGAAGGATCAGGCAAATGGAAGATGGTAGAAATTAAGCATTTGGGTAGCTCATCAGAAGCTAAGCCACAGTGTTGCTTCTCAGTGGTTTCAAAATAACAAAATAGGGAATCAGGTGTAATAGCTGTAAAGTAATAGAGCAGAACTTTGACAGTGATTACCAGAGTAAGACAGGAAATTTGGACCTGCCACTGGGTACATGTGATATCACATACTTCATGTTCCTTCCTATTCTTTAGGCTTTTTTGATCTTGTCTTAAAATATAGACAATAGCTCTATTATTTTTTTTTAATTTCTCTTTGGCATACATTTTTCTCATTCCTTTCCACTTTTCATGATTCATTTTCTGAAATGGGTGTTATTTCCATTTTCTTTACTTCCCCACCACCTACTAATTCCCTGATTAATCCATTTCAATTTGCCTTCTGTCCTCTTTGCTCCAGTGAGACTGTTTTCTTTAGGATCAGTAAGATTTCCTTCTGGGAAAATCCAATGATTTCTTTTCAGTCTTCCCTTGTTTTTTGTCCTGTCTGCCTCATCTGGCACTGTTGGAGACAGAATAAAACTAAAGAGAGGCAAGGAATTACACTGTCTTTAAAGAGGTTAATGCTTTCATTTACTAGAAATGATAGTTACTTTGAAAATGCAGAAGAGTGGATTTTAAGATGATTAGGAAGAACAGAAGAGAAACAGTGTTCTAAAGGCAGGAAGGAATCAAAGAAGTTGGCTATTTCTCTAACGTCAATGGCCTGGCAATCTACAAAGAAAGAAAACGATAAAAAGAAAATTGCGAATGAGTATACAAGACAATCAGTTAATACTCATTTATTCGTAGATGGTGGCATACAGAATATAACATTGGGAGCTACAAGCATAGAGACAGAATAGAATGACCGTTTTAACCCTTATGGAGCTTATAAGGGTACTTGCCAGAAGATATTACACTAATTAGAGATTTTTTTAAATATGGTTATAACCTCCTGCTAGAAATGGTCAGTTTGTTAGGAATTTGGCAAGTTTCCAGAAAGAGCACAAATATAGAAAAAAGCCTGATAAAAGAGGATGGCAACAGTAAAATATTTCTTGAGACTAGCCAGTTTTTCCCTTCAAGCTCCAGGGGTTCAAGCTTCAGTGCTAAATATTATCCTAGTTTTTCAAAAGTTACTTTGGCTAACATAAGGGACAATTTAGACTCATCAACTGAAGTAGCAGAAAATAGCTGAAAGAATGTAAGTTTGGGGCAATGATTGTACTGAGTGTACATCCTGAGTCATCCATTTTAAACCTGGATGAATAAAGAAAATTTGGGGAACATTGCTGAGCAGCCTTAGTTTTATTTTCCATAAAATAAGGAGTCTTCTTACTTCCTTTATTTCTAATGTGATATTAGTCAGGATCCTTCTGACAAAGGTAACATTTTCTATTTCCTAAACTTCTGGAAGCTTTGTATTCTTAAGTGAAATAAACAAATGAGAGGCTACTGTACTTTTCATTCATCTGCTGTACAGAGGAGTATTACACATCCAAGCTTATTCCTAGGTAGCTGAAACAGAGACCCACAATAAAACAGATCTACTCAGCCACATTTGAGGTGAGGAAAATGGACTACACCTAAATATCTAACTACCTAGACCTCACAAGTTAATTATTTACATAAATTAAAAGTCATTTCTGGGGGGCTTGGGGGGCTTGGGGGGCTTAGTTGGTTGAGCATCTGCCTTCTACTCAGGTCCTAATCCCAGGGTCCTGGGATCCAGTCAAGTCTGGCATTAGGCTCCATGCTCAGTGGGGAAACTGCTTCTCCCTCTGCCCCCTGCTTCTTCTCTCTCTCTTTCAATCTCTCTCTCTCTCAAATAAATAAAATCTTTAAAAAACAAAACAAAACAAAATGCCGTTTCTGCTATTGGGAGTAGATATGGAACCAAAGAGTAGATCCTTGACAAGTAATTGGGTACTCTTTGAACAGGGTTATATTTATTTCCAAGCATTCTAATATTGTATTTCCCAACCTCATCTAATTGTATAAGTTGTACACATATTCCAAATGTACATATATGTACTTTGGGACAGATCAATGAAGAAAAGGTGAAAGCAAAACTCCCTTGCTATGCCCTTATCCTGATCATGTTCATTCACATTGCAATATGCTGACCTCTGAGATTATGAGGAGGAAGAAAAGCAAAAAACAAACAAAATAACAACAGAAGCTGAAACAAATAGAGAGAGAGAGGAGGAACAGACTGACTTGGGAAATAACATGTGAAGGCAACAAGTTTGGAGGTGGAAAGAAAAGGTAGGCAAGAAATTCTGTTGTTAGATACACAGAATCAGGACTAAAGAAATTAGGATTTTAGTATGTCTAAAGCTGAGTAGAGTCTATTACACTTCTTTCTCTAGTTAAGAGTACTGAACTTGTAGCCAAAAGCTCTTATTGAAGCTATAATACCTAAATGCACTGTCACAGTCAGCATACTGCAGTTGAAAAATGTCTTCTATAAGCAATTTAATCTTATCAGAAAGTAAGAGCTAGGAAAGTGAATTGCACAGATATATTTAGTAAAGCTACTATGAAAAAGTTTGTTCCTTTCGAAGTATAAAATGCCTTAAATGTTTCTTAAAAGATAGGAGAAAAATAATGGGTTAATTTGCTGAATGTTCTTTAAATCACTCTGCATCTTTACAAAATAATGCTGGAAGAAGGAACAGTTTTAAAATATTAAAACTTTGATAAAGAAACTGTGAATTCACTTACTGTGTTAAAATTATAATATCATACAACTGAAGAAGTTGAAATTTCAGGATTCTACCTTAATATTCTTTTAGAAAAATTCCTTATGTAATTAGAAGAAATCTATACTTAAGTAAAAAATATTATTAGAAATAAATTTTTAGTAACTTAACTTGATTTGCACAAAAGCTATCCCATATAGTTTTACATGGAAAACAACTAAATTCCTCCTATTAAAATTTCAACAAATTGCAAATCAATTAGAAGCTTTAAGAAAAATCAGATAAATGACTTTCAGCTCAACCTAGCTGTTACTATATTAGAAAGATCAAATTGCTGTCAAATAGTCTTTGAGTCATGCATATTTGGGTAATCTACTCTTGAATTTTGCGTAAAAAAGATTTTCTATGAGTTGGTTGTTTATAGATATGAATGTCAAAAAGTAAAATATTAAACTATATATTCTAATAATGAAATTACTTTCTAATTGAAAATGTTGAAACATCTCACATTCACAAATTATGTCTCATAGGGGCTACATTAGAAATGTAGATGCAGTTGTCCTTCCTATGAAAATAATTTCCCGTTTAACTTTAAAACTTGAGGATATTTTGAGGATGCTTCAATATTTTCAAAGATTTTCATGGGAGAACTAAGTTCAACAATGTGTAACGTCTATCAGTCTCATGATGTAAACAGTGACTGATGAAGCCCACTTTCCTTTCAGGTTGAAATATCTTACTAGAAATAAAGGGGGAAAAAATCACAGCTGGAAACCTTCCCAGAAACTTCACTAGATGACAAAGTAAAAGACCAATCTTCCACAGATACTTAATGAAGACATGGTTCAGGGGATTTCTGTTCTAGAGATCACTTCGCCCACCAAGAAAAGACGAAAACAGTGGATTTCTTCACTTAAAGCCTGAAATCAAAGCAGGATAGGAGAAAAAGTGAAAACCTTTAGTGCTCATTAAATCACTTACAGTGGTTTTCCTTTGGATTCACAAGTCAAAATTAATGGCTGTCCTTCTTGTGGAAAAGGAGTGGATGGTATAATCTTAACTGATGGTGTATCTAGAAAAAAATGAAAAGGAATATTAAGAAAGGTCACTAAATACACGTAAAATATATATTTCATAATTTTACATCATGGCATATGTTCAGGCTTTTTCTTATTACATTTACAAGGGATTTATGAGATTTGGTGAAACAGAGTATACAATTTTAAGAAGCTACCATCCTGTCTATGGAAAGCTAACAGAGATATCTGAATATCTTATGAGCCCCGCTGTTGTATTATTTCTGAAATCTGAATATAAAACTGAAATTGCAAAATGTAGTTCAGATGAATATCAACCATTTCATACAATTGTTTCCTCAACTATTTATAGATGGCTATGAATACTATTATTATGGGCCGAATGCATTTATGTACATTTGAATAATAACACTTTTCTGTTGCAGGAATACCAGGACTCACAATAAAGAACCCTCAAAGAACTCAGGATCAACTACTGTCTCATAAGCATTATGCAGAACCTTTTTGAAAATGCAGTAATGCAGCACTTAGCACATGTTATTTGCTCTAAAGTACAGTTAGCAAATAATTTAAAATAATTATGTAGAATATTACTAAAAGTTAACCTTTTGTTATATATATGGCAACATAATTGTTATAATTTTTAAAAATTTCCATTTAAAAATAAAATCAGGGCGCCTGGGTGGCTCAGACGTTAAGCGTCTGCCTTCGGCTCAGGGCATGATCCCAGGGTACTGGGATCGAGTCCCACATCGGGCTCCCTGCTCAGTGGGAAAGCCTGCTTCTCCCTCTCCACCTCCCCTGCTTGTATTCCATCTCTCACTGTGTCTCTCTCCATCAAATAAGTAAATGAAATCTTAAAAAAAAAAAAAAAGGAAAGGAAGAAAAGAAAAAAAAAAGGAAAACAAAATCATCTTTGGTAAAAGAGGATTCAAAAATTCTTTATGACATTAATATTTTTAACTTTTGTGCCACATTTAATACTGTTTAATCAACACAGAGACACCTATTTCATAGAAGAAATGGAAAATAAACTTTAAAAAGGAGACAATGCAAACATGCTCATTGCTTTATGAGTCTTTGCTAGTCCTGGCATTATGTGGCCAACACAACACAGAATTCCTGTCCACATGGAATTGCCTCCTGCTCTCATCTCTGCATCCTCAACAATAAGCCAAATATGCTCGGAACATTCCAGATAGTCACAATTATTTTCACCCTTCCCTTAGGGGTGATAGAAGAATTGAACTACCTGGGGTTATACCCACACTCTGATTTTGAACCAATTAAATAAGCATCTATCAACGGTGTAACTTTTAGGTTACTTTTAGGTGACTTCAGGAAAATATTATTCAGATTTGTCACATATCGAACAGTAAACTAGGATCCTGTGGAAGACCTTATATCATACTTATAAATTATTTACAGATTTTCAATACATTTTTTTCAATCCTTTAAGCAAGAAAATACATTCTTGGTAATCAACAATAATATTCTGGTTGTAAATAGGGATTCCTTATATATTATGGTAAAAATTTCAATGTGAAATAACCCAAGGCAGGGGGGAAACCTGACAAAATAGGACACATATCCGTCATACTTTTTTAACCAGTAGGAAAAAGAATTTATTAAAGGATTAAATTATACTTCAGTAATTTTTTGATTATCACCATCACATTTATGGAATCAGTTATTGACTAGGATGATTATATAATTTTTTCTTCAAAGCAGAACATTTCAAAAAGTGAAGGTGAAATGTCAACAGTTATACAGGGTAACAAGTATGAGCCAGAATGATTCTGGAAAATAAGGCCTATTGTCTTTTGAACTTTGAACATATATGCATATAGCAAAATGTAATTTCATCCTGACAAACAAAAGCAAGCTTCAGTTCCAGAGGGAAAAAAAAAGTGGGGAAAAATATCAAAAAGTGTGATTCTAGGGAAGAGAGTTGTGTTAACTTGGGTGTCTGTGATGGTTAATTTTGTGTCAACTTGACTGGACCATGGGGTGCCCAGATACTTGCCTTAACATTATTCTGGGTATGTCAGTGACAGTATTTTCATAAGAAATCAACTTTTTTTTTTTTTTAAGATTTGATTGATTGACTGATTGATTTAGAGAGCACAAGCATGGGGAGAAGCAGAGGGAGAATCTTAAGCAGGCACACCCAGCTTTGAGCCCAACCCTAGGCTTGATCCCATGACCCTGAGATCATGACCTGAGCCCCAATCAAGTCAGACACTTAACCCAATGAGCTACCCAGATGCCCCTATAAGAGATCAACATGTAAATCAGTAGACTGAGTGAAACAGATTTCTCTCCCTAATGTGGGTGGGCCTTGACAGATGAGTTGAAGGCCCGGATTAAAAAAAAGGCCGATCCTTCCCCCAATAGGGGAGAATTCTTCTCTGATGGCCTCCAAGCTAGAATATCAGTTTATTTTTTTCCTGTTTTGGTCTCAAATTGGAACTAAATCATCAGCTCTTCTGGGTCTCTAGCTTGGCAACTCAGCCTACAGGTCTCGGGATTTACAGCCTCCATACCTGTGTAAGCCAACTTCTTACGATAAATCTCCTTTTCTATGTATACATTTTATTAGCTTTGTTTTTTGGGAGAACCCTGTCGAATACAGAAATTTAAAGGACCCTGAGACATGTCTTTTATGGGTGTGATATTAAGAGAGACCGAACAGAAGATAGGGAGAAAAGGAAGTAAAGAATGTGCTATTGAGCAGATAACATGGTGGGCAACTGGGATTCAGTTCTGCTATGGAACTCTGAGAGGCAACATAGGGCATGTTGGGCTGGAGGGAGATGGAGGCTGTGTAAAAGAGGAAGTCCAAGACTGCCTACCCTCCCGACAAAACCTCTGCAGCTAACACAACTTCAGGAAACCATAACCTAAGCAAAAAACCTGAAAACTTAAGCAACTCCAAGAAACCAGAACTTAATCCAGACAACCGAAACACTTCGCCCCCGCCTGTCTGAACTTTCCTCACCCCCTGCCGTTCCCAATATATACCCTTGTCACCCCGCCTTGGGCGCGACTTCCCCGACTCCCTTCTCTCCGAGTCGCGGAACCTCGCCCGAGGGCATCTCTATTAAATCTCCCCTTGTGCCTATTCGTCTGGTGCTTTGTTTAATCCGCCGTTACTGGGAGGGCTACCGGGAAACCTTACAGGGCATGCCTCAGAGTTATCTCCTTTGATGAGCAAGGGACAGGAGTATTTAGGGAGTATTTACCAATTTTCATTAGTGTTTGGTTGAGGATTACTCTGAAGGGAAGAGGACGGTTATTTCCCCGGCACACTTAGTCTATTCAGTGCACAAAATTGGTGTATACCAAAGGGACATGGGCAAGTCACCATTAGCATCTGCTTCATTAAGTTAAAATATTGAGTGGCAGGTAGCTGTTAGAATAGAGGAAAACAGAATATGACCCAATTTCTCTTAGCTTTGCCAGTTTTTGTTTAAACAATTTATTAGAGGTGAGAATTTGTATCACGAATTGTCCCCCAGAGGCATGATTCAGGATTCTGTTTATATCCAAAAGACAGAATTTTAATTATAAGAAAATGCTTAAGCAGATAATGGTTTGCATTTATTTCTATAAACTTTCAGGAAGACCACCAAATAACCTCTAAAGTAACCAAAATCAAGGGATATGATACAATGTTCTTTCATTTTACTTCAGAATTATTCAAAATGTAGATCAGTGTCTATGCCTACAAATTATGTTTGCTAGATTTCACAACACCCCCCCCCCCCCATGTTTCTGATTCAACTCATACATCTCTGGTTACTCTTTCTCAGGTTCTGTTGTCTTTTTGCCTCTAGCCTTTAAATACTCAGATCACCAAGAATGGAATTCATGATCTGTTTTCATGTTAATTCTGGCTGGGTCCTTTCAGACACACCCATCTCTTCATTTTCTACTTACTAACCAGTCATTCTCAGGTTTATGTCCTAGAGGCAGCTCTGTACCACAAGCTACAGTGAAATATATGCAGTACCAATTTGACATGTCCCCTCAGACGTCTAAAAGACATAGTGCCTTTATCATATCCAAAAATGAACTCAAGCTCTCCAACTCTTACCTCCATGTTCTTCATCCAGCAATCTCTAGTTCTGTAAACACTATCAGCCTCCATCCAGCTACATACACCAGACATCTCCTGTTTCCTTGCATGTCTGTCTTCAACCAGGTAATCAAGTCTGGTTGATCTATATCCTGAATAGTTTTCTAATCTACTCATTTCTTTCTTATAGCTCCACAGCTACTTCTTTTATCTAGTTTACAGCAAGAGTGAATGGTCTCTCTCATGTCAGTTTTTGTCTTTCTAAAATCTGATTTTTAGAACTAAACATAGTTGTCTTCTCAAAACATAAATCTGACAGGGGCAACTGGGTGGCTCAGTCAGGGGCATCCAACTCTTGATTTCAGCTCAAGTCATGGTCTCAGAGTTGTAAGATGGAGCCCCAAGTTGGGTTCCACACTGTGTGTGAAGCCTGCTTGGGATTCTCTCCCTCTCCCTTTGCCCCTCCCCATTGTTCATGCTATCTCTCTGTTTCTAAAATAAATATATAAAATCTTAAACACACAGACACACACACACACATACACACACAGACACACACATATAAATCTGATAACACCAATGTTCTGGTTAAAACCCTGAATGGTCAGTCAATCTTTGTTCTTAAGATTTAAAACAAAATCACTAATATATCCTTTAGGTCTCATGTGATCTGTACTCTTCTTTACTGTCTTGCCTTTTTTTTTTTTTTTTAGATTTTATTTATTTATTTGGGAGAGAGAGTGAGTGAACACAAGTATGAGAAGGAGGGAAAGCAAACTCCCTGCTGACCAGGGAGCCTGACACAGGGCTTGATCCCAGGATCCTGGGATCAAGACCTGAGTGGAAGGAAGATGTTTAGCCAACTGAGCCACTAAGAAGTCCCACTCTCTTGCCTTCTAACATTCATTTTCATCCTTTGAATGAATCTTATACAAATTGTCTGGAATATTCCATTCTAGGGGAGCCTTATTTAACTCTTAAATCTCGACTCAAATATTTTTGCTAAGGGCATTCATTCATTACCCTCAAGTTGGATCAGATGCCTGTTCTACATGTTCTCTTTCACCTTGATTTTTAAACAGCCATGTCTATATCCTCAGTATCTGGCATAATGCTTTACATAAAATCTGTGCTTGATAAATTCTTAAATGAATGAATACGCTAAAGATTTTGCTATATTTTCTTATAGGTTTGATATATTAATTACAAAATACAAAAAAGTATTTAATTGAAACCTTTTAGGGCCTGTTGTACGTAAAATTAATCTTAAATATTCATGTTATAAGTAAACCACTTCTTCACAAAACAGAGTGACATTCTTTCTTCAGTACTTTGTGGATGTGCACAGTATTTTCATATTACTAGTACAATGTATTATACTGTACAAATTAATGACAGTTAAAGGGGGTTAGTAAAATGTATTACTATTGCTACAAATTTATCTTAGCTTTGTCTTAGCTTTTTAAAATAATTTCCATCTCTGTTTTAAAATGTCTTCAAGTAAATGAACTCTAACACCATATTTATTGAACATAACTGTATAGAATCATAAATTTTACATACAATATCTAATGTTTATTATACATAAAAAATATACAAATGGCAGAGAACAGTAAATAACTAGGTTTAAATTATTTCATACTACAGGATATATGCTATTATTATAAAACACTCCACTTAGTAAAATATATATTTTTTATATGGTTATTTCATTCACTATATTTTGAGCATTCAGGATCCAAGATCTTAACTATTTAATTTTATGCTGTCAGATCCTAACAAAATGCCTGAAATGTAAGAGTTATTTAAGTGTTGAATGAATAAATGAATGAGTTGCTTCTTATTTCTTTCAAAATGCAAGCAAATGAGAGTTTTGAATAAGAATATAGAAAATAGGGCGCCTGGGTGGCTCAGTGGGTTAAAGCCTCTGCTTTCGGCTCAGGTCATGATCTCAGCGTCCTGGGATCGAGGCCCGCATCGGGCTCTCTGCTCAGCAGGGAGCCTGCTTCCTCCTCTCTGTCTCTCTGCCTGCCTCTCTGCCTACTTGTAATCTCTCTCTCTGTGTCAAATAAATAAATAAAATCTTTAAAAAAAAAAAAAAAAAAAAGAATATAGAAAATAGGGATATATTCACTCACCCACAAATTATTTTCCAGTGCTTACTAGCAAATAAGCAAAGTATCCAGCTACTTTAAAAGCACAATATTTCCTTTCTAAGGCTTTTATAGGAAAAATATCACTCTTTAAAATATACTTTTAAAATTATTAAAATGTGAGGGGAAAACACAGTTTAGTCTTAAGTGTTATTTCTTTTACCTATCTGACAAATTCTGGGTTTCCTTTAAAAACAGACGCAATTACAATCAAGAAATTGATACACAAATGATTCTTTTTTTATTCAAAATTTTAAAAGATTTATGAACTTGGCAGTAAGGACATCTCTTGTTTTATTTGAACAACTCAGGATTTGAATCAAAGTATAGATATTGATCCGGTGAAATGGATTTTCTATATCCTTAACAAAGATTTAGAAAGGAGAATAGATCAGTGATGCAGCTACTATTAAACCACCTAATGGACAATCTTAAATGGACAAGCTCTTAAAGTATTTAGTGTCAGGGTTTCAATGTTTATCCATCACTAAGGGCTCTATAGATGAATAAAAAGAAGTTTTAAATCAAATTTTTTACCAATAAAAAAAAGAAAAAAGAAACACCTTACCTCTTCCATAATCAAAGAACTACAACAGAAATTTAAGGGTATAGAAAACATCAGCCTATTATGGAGGATGAAAAAATTGCCAAATAAGAGAAGCAATTGTAAGCTAAAATCTAGTATCAGCTTACTGTATCATTCCATATTGTGTAATATATTGAGTGAACAAAGGTGGTTTATAACTTAAAATGACAGTCAGTTGCATTGTCCATGGCATTCTGTGGCTCCTTGGTTAAAAGCAAAATATTATATTCATCATTTTATGGGTTCACAAAAGTTATTTCCTAGGAGTACTCCCAAATAGTTCATTTAACATTTATATAGTTCCTAAAACATATGAGTCATAGTACTATTACCCATTTATATCCATTATTTCACCAGAATTATAGCATAACATTATAACATTGTACATTATAACATTCACAGTGTAACACTTAAAGTTCTGGTGTTAGTTTTTGTAAATAATGCTACTGAGTGTTTAGCACATTCTTAGAAAAGCAAACTTATCTGAGCAGTGTCTAGCTTGTTCACTAGTTTATCCTTAGTTCTAGAATAACTCCTGGCCCTCAATTAAATATTTTTTGAATAAATGAATGAGTAATGGATTTTAATATTTCCAACTACTAGTGTGTTATAAAATCAAATGCATTTGTCACAACTATCTTCTAATGGTAATGAACAACGACCAAATACTTGGTAAATAATAGTATTGTTGAAAATATTCTCTATCTATTGGCTCAGTGAACTCCTTCATACAGAATATGAGGAAAGTTCTGTTGTTGACCTGTTGTGCAGAACATGAAAGTAAGTCTCAGAGGAGTCACTCACCCTAGCTACATAATCATAAATCATTTATGCAGTTTGAATCTTGTTCTCTGATCTTCACTATACCTCAATAAATTTGTGTTTCCTATTCCCTCTTAGATGACACTAGGAATTACTAGTGCTTTTTGTAATAACTTCTGTGTCCTCTATTGTTCTTTAAAATCAACTTTCTCCATCTGGCTGAATTGGGAGCTGGCAAAAGATTTGCTTTGACTCTATATGATCTGCAAGTTATAAAACCTATCTGACAATGTTACTAAATTCTATGTGTAGACCATGTGTCAGTCTGTCTGACTGTCTCCTCTTCTTCTTCTTCTTTTTTAATGTATTACATCTCCCTCTCACATCTCTTCAGCAGATGAAAATATTCTTTTGAGTGAAAGAGGTTAAAAGGTCCAGACTTCTAGTTACAAGATTTTTAAGTTCTGAAGATAAGATGTGTAGCATGATGCCTATAGCTAACAAGACTGTATGTGTATTTGAAAATTGCTAAGAGAACAGATCTTAAAACTTCTCATACCAAGAAAAATGATTTCAACTATGTGCAGTGATGGATGTTAAGTAAACATGATAGTAATCATTTATATATATGTGTGAGTGTGTATATATATATATAACATATATTCTGAATAATTATACTGTATACCTTAAACTAGTACATGTTATATGTCAATTATATATCAAAATTATATATCAATAAAACTGGGAAAATATTTTTTAAATGAAGAAATGTATTCCTTTATGATATATCCTTCTCAGCAACATATTTCTCTTCTCTATAAAATAATATAGAAATATTCCAACAGCAAATTTCTATTAAGGAAAATTTAGAAACTTTTAAGTATTTTCTAAATGAAAAAGTTATGATTCTTTGCTTTATAGCAATGTTATTATATAAAAGTTTCCGTAAAAAATAATTTAGCACCCTTATAAGTATCTCTTGGTAATTACATTAATACTAAAGAAAATTAGTCACCTACTCAACTCTGTGAAGGTACTTTGAAGTTGTCTCTAAAATAATAGTTTTCGATTAGAGGGAATTGTACACCCCACCCCCAAGGACATTTGACAATATCTGGAGATATTTTTCTTGTTACAACATGGAGGATGTATAGAAGGAATACCATTAGCATCTAATGGATAGAGGCCAGGAAGTTTACTAAACACCCTATGGTACAAAAGACAGCCCCTCCACAGCAAAGAATTACTTGGCCCAAGATGTCAATAGTACCCTTTGCAAAATGTTTACATTCACTCTATTCATTACCTATATAGCTCTTCCTTGTTACAACAGATCGGGAATGACCAGAGAACTGTGAAGCCGTTTACATTAAATGGGATGCTCGGTCTATTCTCATATCTCATATCTCCCTTCTGAAATGAAGGAAGTGCTGAATACCAAGAGTTAAGCAGAACCATTTCAGCTGCTATTTATTTCCTCTGTGTAAGACTGATTTTTTCTAAATTTTCCCCCTGTCCAATTTTTCCCCTGTTTGTAATTTTACAATAAAACTTAAACCTTTAATGTCCCTTTTAACTCACAACAGTATGCAAAGAATGCTCAAAACTATCAGGTACTTTTCCTTTAACAGTCTGTTAAATTCCTTTTAATTCTAATGAAAAATTATTTCTTTAAAGATTTTATTTATTTATTTGGCAGAGAGGGAGAGATCCAAGTAGCCAGAGAGGCAAGCAGAGGGAAAGGGGGAAGCAGGCTCCCCACTGAGCAGAGAGTCCGATGTGGGGCTCGATCCCAGGACCCTGAGATCGTGACCTGAGCTGAAGGCAGAGGCTTAACCCACTGAGCCACCCCGGTGTCCCCATGAAAAATTATTTTTGTGTCAATCTTTTATTTATTCAACAAATATGTACAAATTAGTGTGGGTATAAGACCCATTGCTGCTACTAGTCAAGTGTTATACATCCACAAATATAGTAAGCTATAGTAATTTAATGCAAATCAGAAAGATAAACTATATATAGTTCAAAATCATGCAAAATTCAAAACCGAAAGTAACATAGCAGTCTGACAGAGTATTATGGGTGTTACGGAGGAAGAAATTACATGTATTTGTCAGAAACAAAGAAAGTTACCCAGAGAAGTGGCACTTAAAACAATTCAAAGAATACATAGTACTTGAACTGGCAAAATTTTTTTAGAGGTAGAGAAAATAAGGGAATTCAAACAAAGAGTTGAACAAAGGGTTGATGAAAAGAAGAATGTACGTGAGACATCTAGAAATAATGTAAAGTCTAGGATGCATTATCACTAAAGAGGTGCTGAGAGCAACGTTATAGAGGGGTATATTTTCAAAGCCTTCAGTATCAGGTTGAAGAGTTCGGAGATCATGTTAGAGGCAATAAGAAGCCATCTTAAGGTTATAATCACGTGACTATAGGGTCAGAACCAAGGTTTAGAAGATACTTGGCAGTGTGTAAAACTGAATGGATCAAGGAGCTTTAGAAGCAAAATGTCTCTATTAAGAAGTTAAGCTACAAGGAAAAGCTTAAATAAAAGAAAAATGTTGCAGAAGTATAGATAATAAATGCATCAATATTTTTGCTTATATTCTAATTCATAAATTTCTACAATTGTAGACTATAGTACATTACTTTAAGTGCATTTTTCCTATCTCATTTATCCTTACTTACATTTTAGCCTAAAATAATTGTTTCACCAATATTTTATTTTCATTCTTAGAATAATTACAAGATATTTAGGGATGAAGGAATTTATAATTTGGAATTTATAATAATTAAAATAATTATAATAATAACTTATCAGGTGAAGTGCTCTTGTATTTAATGATCTGATATAGTGATGTAAAATGCATAGTTTTAATTCAACAGTGATAGAATTAGTTGTGCTCTGGGAGACAGAGATAAATTCAGTTAGCTGATAGCTTCGACACTGGAGATGGATTATTTAGGAAAGGCATTTAGAAGTCCACTTGTTAAATTTCATGACTACATACAAAATTTTGACAGTTTTGAAAGCTCATTTAAAAAGAAAAAAGCTCCAAATCATTATTTAAAATAAAAATGAAAAACCAGTATTCATTGTGTTTCTAAACGTTTTCAAGTTGTTTGTGTTTTTGATAAATTAAAGAAAATTTATTAAAGTCACCATGAATAGAATTCATCACAGGGATACAAAAAGAAACGGTAAATAATGAAATGAACACATTAATATAAAGTTGTTTTAGATTTTATAAATCTGCTATGGGATGGCCTAAGCACTGAGTGTTTATTTGACAAACATACATTAATAGACAATGCATAGGTTAAGTCAAACATTATGACTTAATATAAAACTATAGAACTTAGTGAGGCAGTTAATATCTCATTTCATGTTAATTAACCATTTAGTTAACTATCATGTTTGGTTTTATTTCATATGTTATCTAATCTTTAAAATGTCCCCTTTTGGGTTACCTGGGTGGTTCAGTCAGTTAAATGTCTAACTCTTGATTTTGGCTCAGGTCCTAATCTCTGATGGTAGGATCCAGCCCCACATGGGGCTCCATGCTCAGCAGGGAGTCTGGTTGAGATTCTCTCTCCTTCTACCCTTCCCCCATTCATGCTCTCTCTCTATCTCTCTCTTTCATTCTAAGATAAATAAATCTTTAAAAACTAAACTAAAATGTCCCCCTTTATGTCATTCTGGTAAATTTGACACAGGCTAAAATCATCATCATCATCATCATCATTCATT
The DNA here is from genome assembly GCA_002007465.1 of Ailurus styani. Taxonomy (NCBI): domain Eukaryota; kingdom Metazoa; phylum Chordata; class Mammalia; order Carnivora; family Ailuridae; genus Ailurus; species Ailurus styani. The sequence continues at coordinate 2,062,441 of LNAC01000010.1, read as the reverse complement.
CATCATTATTATCACAATAACGATAAAAAATACAGTAATAGTCCTTACATTTAGTGTATATTTTGAAATATGTTTAAACTGAGAAGAGCCAAATCAAAAAATAAGTACATAGTTACGGTAGATAGTCTCCATGAAATTTCTCCTTTAGGATAAAAAGATTTTATTTGTAGCTTTCATTAATGTAAAGAAAAATATTTTACAAATTATTTTTGTTCTTCCAGTATCATCAAATTTCTAATTTTTTTATTGAGTATAGTTGACACACAGTGTTATATTTGCTTCAGGTGTAAAACGTAGTGATTCAATATCTCTTTGCTGTGCTCACCCCAAGTGTAGCTACTATCTGTCACCATACAATGCTACAGTATCATTTACTATATTCCAGATGTTGTGTCCTTTAATCTTGTGACTTATTTATTCCATAATGAGGAGCCTGTATGTCCCTCTCCTCTTCCACCATTTTGCCCATCTCTCCAATTCCTTCCCTCTGGCAACCATCAGTTTGTTCTTTGTATTTAAATGTCTGATTCTACATTTTGTTTGTTTATTCATTTGTTTTGGTTTTTAGATTGCACAGATGAGTAAATCATACAGTAGCTTTTTGTCTTTCTCAGTCTGATTCACTTAGCATAATCACCAAATTTAAGATTGATTTTTCTCCAGTTTCAGTGAATAATATAAGTCCTGGACAAAATCACAAAGCAAACAATCTCTTTATATAAATCTTTTTACTTATTTCATTTGTTCCCTATTTGTATTCTCAAGGTTTTTCAATTTCCTTTCACAATGTATAGACCTCAAAGTATGTGCTAAACTTGTTTGCATTCATAAAGTATATGTTATCTTCCTAATAAAAATAATAACAATAGAAAGCCAAGCACTTATAATACATTACTTAATTTAATCCTTACAAAAAATATGAAGTAGGTACATTTTCCAGATGAGGAAATTAGGTTTAGAGTGACTAGCATAAAGTCACTTAGGGAAGCTTGAATTTCAACCTAGACTTATCTGACTTCAGAACTTGAACTTTAAAAAATGTAGTATTGAGAGGTGTCTGGGTGGCTCAGTCTGACTTCAGTTCAGGTCATGATCTTCAGGGTCCTGGGATCCAGGCCCATGTTGGGCTCCCTGCTCAGCAAGGAGTCTACTTCTCCTTTTCCCTCTGCATCTCCCTCTCTTTGTGCTGTGTCTGTCTTTCTCTCACTCAAATAAATAGATAAAGTCTTTTAAAAAATGCAGCATTGATTTTTAAGGTCATTCTATATTCAAAATATATTTTCTTTAAAAGTTTTTTATCTTACTCCAGTGTTTGTTAGCCTATATTTGGACACCAAACACTGTGGTCTTATAAGAGCATGGTCCATCTCTATACAGCACAGCTTATATACCACCTCAAAGAATGGTTTGACTCTGATCATCATTTCTGATCATCACTCATTCATTAGCTCCAGTGTGATCATTCTATGTTTTAATCAAAAACTAAATTACAAATTCTAAAATTGTAGGTACTACAAGGAAAAATGAAAGGCAGTTTCTCTCTCTCTCTCTCTCTCTCTCTTCTTTTCTGAAAGAAACCCATGTTGAGGAATGAATGAATGAATGAATGGGTCCCTCGGTGCCAGGAGAGAATTCACCTTTCAAAATAAATTTTAAATTATTCTACCTTGCAATTATGATATAAAGATACTGGACTCTTATAAATCTAAGATACATTATGAAATTTAAACAGTATTATAGTTTCTGTAGTTTGAAGAATCTTGCCACTTCAGCATTCTATGAATTACTTCACCATGAACTTGACCCTAATTCATCAATTGATGAATGTCCCTAAATATGCTAAAAGAAATGACACACAAAAAGAAACTAGAAATATGATGAAATCATTTAGAGTGGTGGTATCCAATATAGGAACAACTAGTCACATGTGGCTATTTAAATTTCAATATAGGGCACCTGGGTGGCTCAGTGGGTTAAAGCCTCTGCTTTCGGCTCAGGTCATGATCTCAGCGTCCTGGGATCGAGGCCCGCATCGGGCTCTGCTCGGCAGAGAGCCTGCTTCCTCCTCTCCCTGTCTCTCTGCCTGCCTCTCTGCCTACTTGTAGTTTCTCTCTCTGTGTCAAATAAATAAATAAAATCTTTTAAAAAAATAAATAAATTTCAATATAAATTGATTATAATTAAATAAAATTTATACCATACTTTTTTAGTTACGAGATCTACATTTCAAGTGCTTAGTAGCTCCATGTAGCTAGACATTGGCTACTTACTATTTTGGGACAGATAAAAACATTACCATCATCACAGAAAATTCTATTAGTGCTAGTGTGGATGGAATATACAAGAGTGATAAAAATCATCACTGTTATCTCATCCCTATTTACTTATAATAAGTTTGCTTAGGTTTTGTGTTTTCTTACATGGAAGTAGAAAAGAAGTTTGGAAATAACTTCTTTAAAACATCATCATTCTAGTTTTGTTTGCTTGTTTGTTGGTTGCTTAGGTTTCGTGATCAGTTGAGAAGTCTGAATCTTTCATTTCCTGCTCAGAATGGCAAGAGAAGAAAATTGACAGAGAAAGATATCTCAAAATTATCAGACAGATCAGACAATAAATTCCGAGAGAAAACAGTAGAACTCAAGAATCTAATGATGGTGAAACAGAAGTCTTCACATATGAAATCCTAGATGCATTTTACTAAACTCAAAAATAAATACGTAAACAATTTGTTCTAAGGAAACAAAGGGATGGACTTCACACAATATTTTGCAACTTGATTTTGCTAACAAGGAAATATGACAACATTCTTTCATTTTATGATTTCTGCACATAAGAACTTACATTGTTCATAGGTGGATAAATGATGAAGGCATTTGGTAACAAAAAATTTTTTAATTCATTTTCTTTTTCAATTTAGTTGGTGCTTATAAATCTAAATATGAAATGTTTGCATTACAGGGCAAAGATATTTTTACTGTATTTGACAAAATTATGAACCATCAGAGTTTTTTTAGAGTACTTCATTTTGACAATTCAAGTGCAAGAAGAATCAGAAGCAATGACTAAATAGAACACATTAGAGATGTATATTTGAAATCTGACCTCAATATTTACAATACGGCATGTTCCAGGAGCATACATATTTGTTACCCATTTTGGGTATATATATATATCATAAAATCCAGGAAATATGGAATAGAAATTCAAGTCTACTCTATTTAAATTTTTATTTTTATTATTTTATATATGCTGGACCAACATGGGGCTTGAACTCATGACCCCACAATTAAGACCTGAGCTGAGATCAAGAGTCAGAGAGGCTCAACCACCCAAGCCCAGGTGTCCCTATATTAAACTCTCCTTGAAGAGTATAATAATGCTGTTTTTCACTATCCCTTTATTATTACATCTAAACATTATTCAAAAAACACAACCTAAAAATCTAAAATAACGTTTCTCTTTGGTCCAGATGGTGAATGGTAATTGCATTCTTTACTGACATATCAAGGATTAATACAATAAAGCTTAATATATTGATGATTATACTTACCTTAATTACAATATGATCAAATTCATAATAATTTTAATTATAAAGTTACAAAAATATATAAAAATAAAATATTGAATAATAAGAAGAAAGTCCAAGGGCTGATGCTATCTGACTTCAGGACATAATATAGCTACAGTAATCAAGAGAATATGGTATTAATGAAAAAAATAAATAGGTCAAGGAACAGAATAGGGAGCTCTGAAAGAACCCCACATAAGTGCAGTCAACTGATCTTTAACAAAGGAGCAAAGACAAATTCTATTCAGTGGAGAAATGATAGTCTAAATGCTGAAACAACAGGACATCCCCATGCAAAAAAAAAAAAAAATCCAAACACAAACTTTATATCATTCATAAAAATTAACTCAGAATGGATCACAAACTTAAATGTAATGTGTAAAACTATAAAACTTCTAGATGATAATACAGGAGAAATCTAGTTGACCTTGGGTTTAGTGACAACTTGTTAGGTCACACTAAAAACATAATCCATGAAAGAAAAAAATTGGTAAGTTGAATTTTTCTTTCGTTAAATATATTTGCTCTTGAGAAAGACACTTGAAGAAAATGAAAAGACACTGAGGAAAGTATTTGCAAAGAATGTATGATAAATTAGCAGTATCCAAAATGTACAAAGAACTCTTAAAACTCAACCAGAAAAGCAACCCAATTAAAAATTTGGCAAAAATCTAAAAAGACTCCTCACCCAAAAAGATATGCAAGTGAAAAATAACATCTGAAAAGATGCTCAGCCTCATATGTCATGGAGTTGCAAATTAAAATGAGATACCACCACTATTTAGGATGGCCTCAATCCAAAACACTGACAACTCCAAATAATAGTGAAGAGATGGACCAATAGGGACTCCCATTCATTGCTGGTAGGAATGCAAATTGATACAGCCACTGTACAAGTTTGTTTGTAATTTATTATGAAACTAAATATGGTCTTGCCACCAATTCTATTTATAGTATAAAATAAACATTTAAATTTTCTAAAATTTTATGTTTTAATCTCCGTGACATTGAGATACATTGTCTCTTCATAATCAGTCTATTTGCCTTTAGCTTAAATATGTTCTAATTAAAAGCTGAATGCCATTTACTCAAAGAAGTTGAAAACTCCTGTTCAAACAAAAACCTGTGCACAGGTATTTGTAGTAAGTATAATCATAATTGCCAGAATTTGGAAGTAAGTAAGATATTTTTCAATAGGTGAATGGATAAACAAACCCTGGTATATCCAGACAATAGAATATTATTTAGCAATAAAAAGAAATGTCCTATCAAGCCACAAAAAGAAATGTCAGAATCTTAAATGTGTATTACTAAGTGAAAGAAAATAGTCGGAAAAGACTATATGCTATATAACTCCAACTATATGACATCCTAGGAAAGGCAAACCTATACAGCTAGGTAATAGATAGGTGATGGCCAGGGAGTTGAGGAGGGGGAAGGAGAAATTCAGTGGTGAAGCACAGGGAGTGTTAGGGCCGTAAATGTATTTTGTATGTTATTGTATCCATGACCGCAGGATATTATACACTGGTCAAAACCTTAGAGAATCATACAACTGAAATTGCAAAGGATGATGTAAAATAAAAGACTTTAGTTAACATTAATCCATCAATATTAGTTCATCAATTGTAATGTATGTACTACAATAATGCACAATAATAATAGGGGAAAATGTGAGGAGGGTAGGGTAGGGGTATATATGGGAACTTTGTACTTTCTGCTCAATTTTTTTATAAACTGAAAAATGCTCTTAAAAATAAAACCTATTAATTTAAGAAAAGTCTTTTGGACCCAGATGGTAAATAGTAATGACAAACTTTCTGATATATTGAGAGTTAATCTACTAAACTTCAATACATCAATTGATTATAGTTTTCTAACCATATACTTTTCTCTTAGAAACGTGAATTTGTGTACATGTATTATAGTTCAATCAGAAAACAGAACTAGAACAATTTGAAAATCTTGGGATGTTAAATATATAGTCACTTTGGAAAAGTCAACCTTGAGGGCGCCTGGGTGGTTCAGTCAGTTAGGCAGCTGATCCTGATTTGGGCTCAAATCATGATCTCAGGGTTGTGAGATTGAGCCTGTGTTGGGCTCTGTGCTGGGTGTGGAGCCTGCTTAACATTCTCTCTCTCCTTCTCCTTCTGCCCCTCCCCCCCTTCCCCCTCTAAAGAAACAAACAAAAGGAAAAATCAAATGAACTATATTTTAAAAACAGAAGTTATTTAATCAGAAGTTAAAAATATTGGATATGAATCACTTATGCTTATTTTCTCAATATTAGCTTTTACTTGTCAAAATCATTTCTGTCCCATTTTCTTATCCAGTTTTTTTTCCTTGATTAAACTGATTTAAAATTAATTGACTTAAAATTAACATTGTCATCTGTACAATATATACATCCCATCACTTGGGAGCTATTTTTGACTGCCTTTTTATGAAATTAATTTGTGTGCTTAAAATAAAGTTAAAACTTCTAAAATAAACTTAAGAACTTCATAATAAGCTTGATTAGGAAAGGTCAGTTAAGAGTATATTGTATTAGTTTAATATATGAATTTAATATTTGTTAAAATTTGGAATTTATGCTCACAAATATATATATTCTTCTCTTCACTGAGATTTAATAACAAAAAAAGTTTACTTCTATTAATAACAGAAACTTTACAGTAACATAGTGAATCCCTGCACTCAGATCACTTAAAATATTTGATGATTCAATTACTTTAAATAATTCAATATTGCAGGGACAAATAAAATATTCTTTTACATATAAAAGAAAAAATATGTATCTCATGGCCACATGTCAATAATACACCATTATGGGCAATATATGAATGTATACTTCCTGAAAAGTTTAAAACACTATTGGACAACCATCTACGAAAATGAATTTAAGATGTAATTTGAATGTAAGACCCAAACCATAAAACTCCTAGAAGAAAGTATGGGCAGTGGGCTCTTTGACATCAGTCTTTGCAATGTTTCTATTTTTGAACCAGTGTTCTCAAAGGCAACAAAAGTAAAATAAAAAAAAAAAAGGAAGTCCATCAAACTGAAAAGCTTTTGCACAGTGAAGGAAACCATCGACAAAATGAAGAGACAACCTACTGAATGGAAGAAGATACTTGCAAATGATATATCCTATAAAGGGTCAATTTCCAAAATACATAAAGAACTTACAAAACTTAATATCAAGAAAACCAAATAACCCCATTAAAGAATGAGCAAAAGGCTTGAATATACATTTTTCCAAAGAAGATGTATGAATGTCCAGCAAGTTCATGAAAAGATTTTCAACATCAATCATCAGAAGAGAAATGCAATTCAAAACCAAAATGAGTTGTCACATTACACCTGTCAGACTGGCTATTATCAAAATGACACAAAATAACAAGTGTTGGTGAAAATACAGAGAAAGCAGAACCCTTATGCACTGTTGGTGGGAAAGTAAATTGGAGTAGCCACTATGGAAAACAGTATGGCGTTTCCTCAAAAAATTCATTAGAACAACTCTAGAATCCAGCAATTCCATCCAAAGAAAACTAAAGCACTTATCTAAAGAGAGATATGCACCCCTATGTTCATTGCAACATTATTGGCAATAGTAAAGATATGGAAGCAACCTAAGTGCCCATCAATAGATGAATGGGTAAAAGTGTGTGTGTGTGTGTGTGTGTGTGTGTGTGTGTGTGTGTGTGATGGAATATTACTCAGCCATAAAAAAACAATCAAATCTTGCCATTTGCAACAACATGGATGGACCTACAGGGTATTATGCTAAATAAAATAAGTCAGACAGAGGAAGATAAATACATATGGTTTTGTTTTCACATATATGTGAAATCTAAAAAAAAACACAAAACAAATGAACAAAACAGAAATAGACTCATAAATAGAGGAAACAAACTATAGGTTACCAGAAGGAGGAGAAGTTGAGGTATGGGTGAAATAGATGAAGGGGATTTAGAGGTATAAATTCCCAGTTATAAAAGAAAAATATCCTGGGGATGTAATGTGCAGCATAGGGAATATAGTCAATAGTACTTTAATCACTTTGTAGGGGGACAGATGCTAATTAAACCTATGGTGATCATTTTATATTGTACAAAAATATCAAATCACTACGTTGTACACATGAAACTAATAAAATACTGTATGCCAATTATACTTCAATTAAAAAATTTTAAAAATCACTGAAAAAAATAAAGTAAAAAAATAAAAAAATTGGGATCTCAAATAGAGGTTGTACCTTTATTAAAGTAGATAAATGTGTCTTTTTGCTAAGGAGCACAGGTTAGTTCATGATTCTGGCATGTATATATTTCATGAGCTTTGTGAAATATTTTGAAATCTTAAAAACATCATTTCAAAGTATCCTCAGGCATCAATGTGACATTTTGTTAATCTAAATAACAAATTATTTTAATTTTCAAAAATTTAACCTAAAGAGAATTCTCATTTCACCTTTCCTGACTCCTTTTACATTGGCCTCTAAGTTGCAGATAATTTGTGGTAACCAGGTAATTAGATAATCAGCATTTCACAAGTGAGATGCCAAATGAGTGAGATGTTTTTTTAAAAATCTACTTGTAATGCTCACCTTTCTAATAAACCTAGATAGCCTGAAACATTTAATCAAATGCTTTCTATAATAAATGGACAAGTGGTGGAAGTATAGTTAATACAACAACATGGAACAATTTAAAAGACACTGACCTGGGCTAGAGAGGTTAGGGAGCATTGAGTAAGTGGGAACTTGATTTTATGATGTACATATATAAACATCTACTTGTATTATAAGCAAAGAATGGCACTGTAACCAACTGGTAAATAATAAAAATATATTAATGGTAACATAAGATTTTATAATTTGATGAATTTTATATATGTTGAATATTTATATATTAATATTTGCATAATATTGACTATTATGCATATAATTTACCAAAACACACACATACACACAGAGACTTAAAAATTGGGGTTCTTATTTATCCATATTGACAGTTCAATGTCACAGTACTAAAATGAGTTGTTAGAACATTCATTATTCTGAAATATTTTATTAATCTCCCTCTTCTGTTTCTCCCTTTCAATAACAGCTGACTTTTTAAGAAATTTTTGTCACTGTCACATACAGAAAATGAATGTTTAGTTATTTTCTTCTTTTCTGTGTTTTGTGCATATTTCTGTCTGTTCGTGCAGATACATTATTCTTACTGAGAATTAAATAAAATCTGACTTATACAATCTGTTCCTCTAAAAATTAAATCAGACAAATAAAAAGTTATTGTTTTCAAGGAGATATGCATAAAAATAGAAAGATGAACTAGAATTTCCATCTATAAAAAAAGAGTGGCATTTTCTACTGCTTAGGTACAAAGTGTGCTGTTATCTGTTGGGTAAAATTTGCAGGTATTTGTGGTTCATGGTGAAAAATCTACATTTTCTTAAATTTCAAGTTTAAAGAAACTATTTTCCTTCATATAGCATTAAAATTTATGTTTAATATTTTATAAAGAAATGCATGTTGCTGTGAAATACTTTAGATACTGAGTCCTTCTAAATTGTGTATCACAACATTATAGGGTTAAAACATAGGCCTAGAAATATAATTCCTCCTACTATATTTTTGCTCTTTGTCCTATGTGTTTAACATTTCCTTCTAATTTATTATCAAACTTGCCTTCCCATAATTATACAGGATTTTAATTTCAAGCATAGTCATAACTTTCCATTATTGTATAGTTATATATTTGGTCTTACCACTCACCACAGAAAATAGCAGTAACTCTTTTGTTCTGGGGGTTCAAAATGCTAAATGTTCCTCCATTTGGGCCAATCTTTGTGGTTATTCATGATGGGACCATTGTAAAACAATGCAGAAATCCTAAAATCTGTGTTTCAAAAATTCTAGCCTAATGACCTGCTTCCTTTTCCAATTCTTTCTCTTTTCCCCCACTTACATCGATGGAAATTTCCACATTATGCATATTGCACATGTGTACCTATGCAGAGCCATGAAGACCACACCCAATTTGTTCAATTTGCTCTAATTTTAATGCCAACTATTGCTATTGCTAAATCCTCACTCTCCATTCCCCACTCCACATTTCTTCTCTGGGGAATGTTTTGCATCCCTAAAGGAACATTCAGCATTGTCATCAGTTAGTTTTAATTACCTTCGTATACTTGAATGGTGGTATGCTGGGTGCTAAAAGAAATAATTTAAATAGATATGGTCTCTGCCTTCTAGCTACTTACATATTAAACCATGATAAAATGAGTTGCTATTTTTAATTGGATAGCAAGTGTAACATTTTTCATGTAAAACTTTCTAAAAAATGAGGCAATTCAATTGCCTTCCTCCATGAAGTTCGCTTAATAATGCACACTGAGATATAGTGAACAGCAAAAAATGTCCAGGAAGTGTATATATAATAGCTCCATCTTAGATTCCCAAGAAAGTAGGAATGACTTTCGCTGCTAACAATTGGCATCTGACAGCTAAGCTGAAATACTCTCAACAAACATAAACTATTCTCTAGAATCTACACAATAATCAGCTGGAGCCACCCTGTGACTATGGGGTAGAAGAAGGCAAAGGCAAGTCTATTCCATGTCCAGGTCTGAAACAAGACAGAGACCAGGACACTCAGCAAACACAAAAAAATTAGCAAGTTTAACTGCTGCATCTTTATAATAGCAAATCTAATTCTGCTTTAATGTTTTTCCTTTCTAGGTAAAAGTTACCAACATACACATGCTTGACTAGTCCCCAATATTGACAGCATTCAATCCAGAATGCTCTTTAGAATATTCAGGACAAACTCATATCCTGTAACAAGGCTCTTCAAACTCTTTCTTACCAGTACCCAGAGACCCATCTGGTATGCCTCTTCTTTGCCACAGCAAACTAAAATATCTGATTTAGCCTGATTATTGATGGGTTTCTGGTGATTAGTCTTTGGCAGGTGACCTTTAATAAATTTCATGACTTATTTTCTTTTATTATATGTTGAAAATTACAGTTAAATTAGTAATTACATATTATTTTTAAATCTTTATTCACTTTATATATAAATGAAAAAAGTTTAAGCCAAATACTGATAACCTCGGTCCTTTCAACATATCAAATTATGCAATTTCCTACATTTTGAAAGACATGTTGATTAAAAAATAGGAAAGAGAAGGTGCTATCGGCTGAATGTCTGTGTCCCTCTAAAATTCATATGGAAATATAATTCCCAATGTGATATTTTAACAGGTGGAGGTATTGGAAAGTTATGACTAGGATTAGGGCTCTTATAAAAGAGACACCGGAGAGCTCTTTAGCCCTTTCTGCTGTGTGCAGACACAGAGAAGATAGCCATCTATGAAGGATGAAACCCCTTACCTGCTCCTTGATCTTAGATTTCCAGCTTCCAGAAATGTGAGAAATAAACTTCTTTGGTATAGAAGCCACCCAGGATATGGGTATTTTTGTTACAGCAGCTTGAACTAACTAAGGGATTCACAGAAGTGGCACTCACTGAAAGTTTTTAAATGGTTTAAACAAATTGTCTAGTTTGATCCTTTTATGAATGAATTATCTAATTTAAAATCAAAGTTCAAATAGTTTTAATAATTATCCCAAGGTATCACTGCAAATAAATGTTGAAATTTGAAGACAACTTCAGTTTGGGCTCTAAAATATGCTTGCTGCAGAATTTGTTTCAATGAGAACAAGAGGAAAGTTAATGAAACTAACAATATAATTGAAAGTATTTAAAATATTACAATAATTTCAGTTACTATTAAACTAAGAATAATTAAAACACAGTGAGCAATAATTAAAAATCATAATCAGATTGACATTTCTCTATTAAAAAAGTTAAAAAAACATGTCTGGTCCTCCTGGTATCACTGATCTTGTCTCGTAAATACTCTCCAGTTATACCCTCTACTCTGGTCTTACTAATATTTGTTATTTAAATATATGTATCATATAAATATAATATATATTTATAATAATACAACATATAATGATATAATTTAATATATGTAATAAAATATTTACATATAAACACAACATATATAACATATATGTTATATACTAACATACACATATTTTCCTTGAACTCCACTCCCATTTCCTAAATTGTACTCCTTATCACATCTGCTTTTTTTTTCCCCATAACACTTAATACACAGCACTCTATATGTTGTTTTTACTTATTTTGCTTTTCTGTCATTCCTACCTAGAATGGGTGCTATGAGAAAACTGGTTTGTTGGTGGTGGTGGCGGTGGTGGTAATTTTGACACATGAAGACAATCTTAATTTGTTTTGTTAATGTTATTATTTTGGTCACTTATGTAACCCCAGTGCTTAAAATAATGCCTACTTCATAGTAGACACTCAATAAGTCCTTGTTGAATAAATAAATAAAAACAAAATAAAGCAAGGATTTTAAAAGACCAGTGCTTAGATTTAACATTTTAGTATTTAATGTAATTTTATATCACACACAAATTCAAACTATAACTTATCACAAACAGAAACTTTCCAATATTTAAAAAAATGAAGTAATAGAGTTCAGAAATGCAATCCCGTGGTCTCTACTTTTTTCATCTTTATGTTATATATTTCAGTTGATTCAATTTCATGTGGATAAATATTTCTCAGTCACTTGTTACAGTCCAGGGCTTTGCTAACTAATGAAAAAAATCATTATTTCTACCATTTGTTAGTTGTGTGAATTTGGCCAAATGACTCAACCACTATAACCTTCAGTGTCTTCGTCCATAAATTGTGACTAAAGAGGGTAACTACTCATCAGGGTTTTATGCTGATGCCCTAACAGGAGACATGAAATGAAATAATGCCAGCAAAGCATTTAGGACTGCTTCTGACCCACTGGAGTCATCCAATTAATGTTGTTTCTATCACTTGTCAGTAATGATGAAGTTGATGAAGAAAACATAATTGATATACCCATGTATTTATAAGGGCTTAGAATAGCTCACGTAGAAGGGAAAAATTATCTAATTTTAAAAGCACAGATAGGACAACACATTTACATATGACAAAGTTACTTTCATACAATAAGGTCCACCCTCACTGACTCTGCCAAAATAACAACTCTTCCTACCCTACCCACAGGCATACACATGCATCAAGTCACCATGTGGAACATACTTAGAAGTTTTAACCTTTAATCAGGATATTTCTTTTACTTCTTTTCCTTGTCAAGAATGATATTCAGGCAAGAACTACCTTTCTCTGAATGTGATTAAGACAAGTGAAAGTAGCTGTACTTCACTTTGCTGAAGATTTTGCTGCACACATGTGGTAATTCAGGATATTTTGAAATGATTTTAAAATGTAGATGATTTTAAAATGTAGAAGAGATTTGCTTCTGCTGAGATAAATGGGAAGGGAGTAGCGTTTACTCACAGTGTATTTCTAGCACCTGCATGGCCACCTGAGGGGTGGCATTGAGGGACTCATGGTCTACTCTGCAGATCACAGCCACGCCATCATCACTCCGGTCCACTCGGAAATCCAGTGTGCTGCTGACAGTGAATGTCTTGCGATTTGCATCCTCTTCTTTTAAATATTTTACATCTGAAAATAAAATGTAAGTCTTAATATTCTGTGACATTATCTTTCAAAATGTAACAGATTTCTTTCACTTGAGTCATAACTGCAAGCACCATCTCCCACTCTTTTTCAATTTTTAAAAAGCAATTATTTGTTAATTTAACATTTAATCCTTTTTGTATTGAGCAAATAAAAATACAACTACTTCATAAATAAAATTTAAAAGGTAACTGCTTAAATACAATAGGAGGGTGGGACACAGAACTATAGTCCTTTTGTGACCGGGGTTTTTTTATACTCCATTTGAGAAATCAGATCATTTTAGAATATTAATCTCCTTTCTTTAGATTTAAGTTTTTATATAAGGATAATTTTAATCCTCTGAGCCTCAAGTATAGTTGGGAAGGCCAAATTCACAACATCTGATTATGCCTAAAAGAAAGTACAAAGTATTTGAGCTATGATTTCAACATGAACAATGTGAGGTAAACAAAATTACTAAAGAATACCTATAATGAGAAATTGTCATCTTTTATAAAGAAAAGGAAGAGGACATGGATGCAAAAATTCTCAATGAAATACTAGCAAACCGAATCCAACAATACATTAAAAGAATCATTCACCACAATCAAGCAGGATTTATGACTAGGTTGCAAGGGTGGTTCAATATTCACAAATCAACTAATATGATATGCCACATTAATAAAAGGAAGAATAAGAATCAGATGACTCTATCAATAGATGCAGGAAATGCATTTGACAATGTACATTCTTGGTAAATCCCTCAACAAAGTAGGGATAGAGAAACACACTTCAACATCATAAAAGCCATATACAAAAGATGAACAATGAATATAATCCTCAGTGGGGGGAAAAACAGAGTTTATCCTCTATGGTCAAGATCAAGATGGGGATGTCTACTCTCATGACTGTTATTTAACATGGTACTGGAAGTCCTAGTTTTAGCAATGAAACAACACAAAGAAACAAAAGACATCCAAATTGTCAAGGAAGAAGTCCAACTTTCACTATTCACAGGTGACTTGATATACTATGCAGAAAACCTGAAAGACTCCACCAAAAAATTGCTAGAACTGATATATGAATTCAGTAATATCATAGGATACAAAATCAATATACAGAAATCTGTGGCATTTCTACATACCAATAAGGAAGCAACAGGAAGAAAAATCAAGAAAACGATCCCATTTACAATTGCACCAAACCCATAAGATACCTAGGAATAAACCAAAGAGGTAAAAGAACTGTACTCTGAAAACTATGTAAAACTTTTGAAAGAAATAAGAGAAGACACAGAGAAATGGATAAACATTCCATGTTCATAGATTGGAAAAACAAATATTGTTAAAAGCAATCTACACATTTAATGTAATCCCTATCAAAATACCAACAATGTTTTTCATAGAGATAGAACAATCCTAAAATTTGTATGGAACCACAAAAGACCCTGAATAGCAAATGCAATCTTGAAAAAGCAAAGCAAAACTGGAGGTATCAAAATTCTGGACCTCAAGCTATATTACAAACTGTATTCATCAAGACAGTATTGTACTGGAACAAAAACAGATACAAGATCAATAGAACGGAATAGAAAACCCAGAAATGGACCCACAAACCTATGGTCAGCTAATCTTTGACAAGGAAGGAAAGAATATCCAATGGAAAAAAGACAGTCTCTTCAAAAAATGGTGTTGGCAAAACTGGACTGTGCAACATGCAGAAGAATGAAACTGGACCACTTTCTTAAACCATATGCAAAAATAAATTCAAAATCAATGGAAGACCTAAATGTGAGACAGCAAACCATCAACATCTGAGAGAAGAACACAGGCAGTAACTTTTTTGACCTTGGCTGTACCAACTTCTTATTAGACATGTTGCCAGAGGCAAGGGAAACAAAAGCCAAAATGAAATATTGAGAACTTATCAAGATAAAAAGCTTCTGCACAGCAAAGGAAACAATCAACAAAACTAAAATACAGTCTACAGAATAAGAGATGATATTTGAAAATGACATTTCTGATGAAGGGTTAGTATCCAAAATGTATAAAGAACATATCAAACTCAACAGACAAAAACCAAATAATCCACTTAAGAAACGGGTAGAATACATGAATAGATACTTCTCCAAAGAAGACATCCAGATGGCTAACGGACCCATGAAAAGATGCTCAACATCATTCATCAGCAGCAAAATCCAAATCAAAACCACAATGACATATACCACCTCACACCTATCAGAATGGCTAAAATTAACAACACTCGAAACAGATGTTGTCAAGGATGTGGGGAAAGGGGAACCAACTTACACTGTTGGTGGGAATGCAAACTGGTGCAGCCTCTGGAAAACAGTAAGGAGGTTCCTCAAACAGTTAAAAATAGAACACTCCTATGATTCAGCAATTACACTATTGGTTACTTACCCAAAGGATACAAAAATTCTCATTCAAATGGACACATGCACACCAATGTTTATAGCAGCTCTGTCAACAATAGCCAAGTTATGGAAAATAGCCCAAATATCCATGACTGATAAGTGGATAAAGAGAATATGAAATATTACTTAGTCATCAAAAATAATGAGATCTTGCCATTTGCAATGATGTGGATAGAGCTAGAGTGTATTATGGTAAGTGAAATAAGTTAGTCAGAGAAAGACAAATACCATATGATTTCACTCATATGTGGAATTTAAGAAACAAAACAAATGAACATGGGGAAGAAAAAAGAGAGGCAAACCATAAAACAGACTCCTAACTATAGAGACCAAACTGAGGTTGCTAGAGGGGAGGTAGACAGGGGAATGAGTGAAATGAGTGATGGATATTAAGGAGGGTACTTGTTGTGATGAGCATTGGGTGTTTTATGTTAGTGATGATTCACTGAATTTTACTCCTGAAACTAATATTACACTATATATTAACTAACTAGAATTTAAATAAAAACTTGAAACAAAAAAAAATGAGATTTTACTTGAACAAAAAGGAAGAGGATTGTCATCTGAACAATTTGAATATTTAAAAATACATATTTGCAGTGAAATTTACATTGAGATAAATGTTCCTCACTTGGCTGAAAGAATGATTTCAGCATGAATGAAATAAATCTTGAGGAATACTTTCCTCAAAATGTGTATTCATTTATTGATATTTTGTGCATGATTAAGATTCATTGTTAAATGGTGCACTCAGGGATTATTTGTTCTTTATGGAAAAGAGGTTTGATGATATTTTCACTTAATTTAAAAGTTCTTAAGTCTAAAGTAGTTGATAAGAAGAGGGTATTTCAATTGATTAGAAATCAAAATGATAGGCTATAGTTAAGATATAACAAGATCTTAAATGTAGTTAAGGGAAAAAGCTGTTCCATTTCTTACTCTTTCATTTCAAATGAATAATAATAATTTCAGGAAAAGAGTTATGTTCAATAAAGTGCATATAACATTTTATTTTATTATGTATTAATTTATTTTAAAACATTTAAAGAAATATTAATTACAACACAGTAATGTAAATTCAGTTTCTCCATTGTGCACTATTCAAAGATTTGACTTTGAAATTAATATTGGTGGGGCACCTGGATGGCTCAGTGGGTTAAGCCTCTGCCTTCGGCTCAGGTCATGATCTCAGTGTCCTGGGATCAAGCCCCACATCAGGCTCTCTGCTCAGCGGGGAGCCTGCTTCCTTCTCTTTCTCTGCCTGCCTCTCTGCCTACTTGTGATCTCTCTCTCTCTCTCTCTCTCTCTGTCAAATAAATAAATAAATAAATAAATAAATAAATAATAAAAAAATAAATAAAATCTTTAAAAAAAGAAAGTAATATTGAATTTGAGTTATTTGGTGGGTAGATATTTGCATGGTCCATTGAGTTTTACTTATTTCCAGAGGAGTCTGACTTTATCTTATTTTTTGATTTTTAAAAAATAGAATAAATATTAATAAGGATAAAACTTGGTAAATTTTCCATGTCTTGTCCTTGAAAATATATGATTGTGCTCACAAATTAGGAAAAAAATTACCGAATTAAGACTTTACCATTACAATTTTTTATGTAATTTAGACAGTTCTGAGAGTAAGAAAGATTTCTAACATTTGAAAGCAGAAAATTTCTAACATTTGAAGAGTAGAAGAACATAAAAAGCTCAATTCTATCTTTTTAAGTATAAATCAATCATACAGGATACAAGGTTTTTCATAAATATGTTTCATGAAATAACTCATTTTTGCTAACCAAAGTCATTTATGAGATTTTTGCATTTAAAAATTAGTTTTAATCTCAGTTAAAAAAATATTAGAGTAAAGGAAGAAATTATTTCCTTTTAGTCAAAATATGTCAGAACAATACAGATGCATTTAGAGCCCTTTGTTATATTAAATATGTGTGTGTATGAGAGAAAGAGAGAGAGAGAGAGAGAGAGAGAAATCTTTTACTTTTCAGTGTTTTATAGATCTATACAAAATGTTGCCTCATTTTTATATTTTATATTCTTTCCTATAAATCCATGTCCAATGTTTTCTCTTTTGTATTTCTAAGCAGTGGCAGGATAAGAAATTTAGATATCTTAACAAACCACTTTTATAATTATGCCGTATAATACGTGAAAAATTATTCTAAAATGTTGCTGCTAATTGTTTAATTTTTTTTTAAGATTTTATTTATTTATTTCACAGAGGGAGAGAGATCACAAGGAGGCAGAGAGGCAGGCAGAGAGAGAGAGGGGGAAGCAGGCTCCCCACTGAGCAGACAGCCCGATGCGGGCCTCGATCCCAGGACGCTGAGATCATGACCTGAGCCGAAAGCAGAGGCTTTAACCCACTGAGCCACCCAGGCGCCCTAATTGTTTAATTTTAATAACAGTTGTATTTTAAGAACCACACATCTGTTTCCTTTAGCTGATTCCATTACAAAGTATCACTTAATATAATATTAATTGGATACATAAAATCTGATAGCAATTGTATATAACATAAAATTTTAATGAGCATCATTCAAATAGAATAAACAAAAGCATAATTTGTTGCTTTTAATATTAGCTTATGGGACAGCCGATAGTTCCTAGAAGTCATAAGATGAATAAGAAAAAACATCAGGAAGAGCCAATCATATTATCTTATATTTTATGCTGATCTCCTCCTTGTCTCCATTCCCCCAAAATACGGGCAGGAAATAGTAATTAAAATTTATGTCTATTTTTGCTTTCTAGCTTTATAAAATAACTGATGCATTCACAGTTGTAGAATCAATAGAAGTTTTCTTTATATTGCACAATTGCTGATTGCTTGTGTACTCTTGTTTCAAGTTCAGTGTTGTTTCAGGGTTTCCATTTTTTCTCCTTCGGCATGTCCTTCCACTACACTATGATCTGGGACAGTATTTTTCAAAATGGAATGTGCATACACCTCACCTTTGGATCTTGGTAAAATGCAGATTCTTAAAATCTGCTGCTGGCCCATGGATGTACTTTGAAGAGCAAGGGTAAAGTAGATGATTGTCAAAACCGGAGATGTAACCAAAGATGAAGAGGAAATATTGGGACTTTCTCTAACCCCTTTTTTCTTCATCTCAGTCTCTATCATTTTAATTTCCTCTCTTCCTAACCTCCGATTCTACCCTTACTATTTTAAAATATGTATTTTTTTCTCATTTTTTTTACAATTTTCAAAATATACATTTCATATATAACATATTGGTATAATGGTCAACACAAGTTCAAAGCAAGCAATAAACAGAGGTGTTTGTAGGACTACTTTCCCCCATCATCCTTGCTGCCACCCTTCTATCTTCTTTTTCCAAAGGAGGTTCTGGACTTTTAGCACGTGTTCACAAATAATCAAAACAGTGGCTGCTTTGGGTGGGTGGCAGTTACGAACTATCATATTATGCTATCACTGTCTATGTTAGAAATTTTCTAACATAAAAAAAATGTTAAAAAGAAATCTGCCTAAAGGAAAATTTCTCAAGTGTGCTTCTCAAAAAAAAGTTATTTTGCTGAACATTTCTTGAATGTGAAGTCTCAAAGTAAGTAATTAAATCTACGTCTTTTTATATTTATCTTTATGAGACTTGGAATGTAGAATAGTAGTCTGCTTGTATCTGGGATTTTAGATCTTTATCTCACCAAGAGCTAAGGTGGAAAGCAGATGTAATTGTGAGTGAGCTCCACGGAACCCCTCAATTAACAAATTCAAAAGCCCTGAATCAGTTTAGCTAAGGAACAAAGGTCATCTGTGTGGGTTTCTTTTTTCTTTTTTTTCCTGTTTGTTTGTTTGATTTTTTTTTTTTAACATATAAAACTTTTCATAAAATATCAATTCCCAGAACTACATCCACATCCATCTTTCCAGATTTATAATGTTAAGTCACCTGCCTCTATGTCTATAGTTTCCAGTCTCTTTTGGACTGGATTTTTTGAAAGGAAATCATCTAAAGTGCAGTTGTTTGGAAAGTCACCTTGTCTTCACAGTGGTTTTTATCACCCTGAGTGCTGCAATCTGAATTTTTGTGATGTGTTTCCTTTCTGTACTTTTGTGATTTTAATCCCATTTAAACAGATCCAGAAAAAACATACTCCCATTCCTATAAAAGCCAATCTTGTTTTGCATCTTGTGGAAGCCTTCTCTTTTGGATGGGCACCCAATGGGGGCCAGGTTCCTTTTAATCTATTGGAAGGCCAATATGCCACAGCTACAGTGGAAACAAGGTAAAATTTAGACACAGCTTCTACCTGTTCCCAGTACTGGGAGTTGCATAATGTCTCATCACTGAGAGTTATCTCTTAGGAATCATGCAGGATATTATGTAAATTCTCCTGATCTATTTGGGCCTTTCATTTTCTAGCCATGACCAAAGCTGCAGCGTTGCCGTGTTTACCCTAGATATCGATGCTTCTGTAGAACTTGAACTTTACTATTATTTTCAGTCTGAATTTGTACAAGTGTCTTATTGTGAATCAGATAGTGATTTTAGGGAATTATTCTGAATCCATATTAATGGTATATTAATGATTTGACAATTTGTGAGCTGATGAGTGCCCTTTTGTCAAAAAGAGAAAATGCGAGCATTATACGAGATAACTTTATGTCAAAAATTTGAAGCAATCATTTTGGACAACTGGATGTGTTGTGTAATAAGTGCTTAAAAGAAGTTCTACAGATCAAATTTTCTAAAACTAAATATAGCATTTTTAGAAGATAACCAACTCCCTGTTACTTTTTAAAAGTTGACATAAAGTAGCTGTGCTTGGTTAACTCATTCAGTAACTTAGATGCATATTTTATTTTTTTCTAAGATTTATTTATTTTAGAGAGAGAGAGCATGCATGCAAGAGCAATGTGGGAGGAGGCACAGAGGAAGAGGCAGAGAGAAACTTAAGCAGACTCAGCGATGGGCACGGACCTTGAGACCATGACCTGACCTGAAACTAAGAGTCTGACACTTAACCCCCTGTGCCACCCAGGCACCCCTTAGATGTGTATTTTAAAACCAGTTTATCTTGAAGGGGATGCTACTATTTTAATGTTTTTTCTTCTCTTAAGGTTAAGTGTTCAAAAAGTATTTTACAAAGCATCTTTCTTTAATATACAAGGTAGGCATTTTGTACACTGTTTTGTGGATATAATAATTAACTCATCATGTCTCTCTCTTTGTAGTAGCTAAAAAGTACTAACAAAAAAATTTGTCATCCACCATTAGCAAATGTGAAAGACTTTATGAAAAGAATTCACTTGTTAACCTCACTTTGGGTTTCATCCTATTTTCTTTACTAACTTAGCTCTTGTTCCAAATTCAGTATCATTACCTTTATGTTAATCAGTGTTTTTTTTAATTAATGAAAATTATTCTAGCACATGAGTTATAAGGGTCCCTTTCCTTCAAAAACAAAAACAAAACTGGACCTTGTTCAATTATTGTTTCATGGCTCAGGAATATTCAAGTATCTATTAAGATTTAATACCTTATAGAACAAACAATCCTAAAATTTGTATGGAACCACAAAAGACCCTGAGTTGGCCAAAGCAATCTTGAAAAAGAAAAACAAAACTGGACATATCACAATTCTAGATTTCAAGCTATACTACAAAACTGTAGTAATCAAAACAGTATGGTACTAACATAGAAATAGACCCGTAGATCAAAGGAACAGAATAGGGAGTCCAAAAACGAACCCACAATTACATGATCAATTAATCTATGACAAAGGAGAAAAGAATATACAATGGGAAAAAGCCTCCTCAACAAAAGTTGCTGGGAAACCTGGACAGCTACATGCAAAGGAATGAATCTGGATCAGTCTCTTACACCACACACACACACACACACACACACACACACACACACACACACAAACACAACCTCAAAATGGATTGAGGACCTCAATGTGAGATCTGAAATTATACAACAAAGGACGCAAGGATATGCACTGGGATAATGTTGAAAAAACTGGACCACTTTCTTATACCACACACAAAAACTCAAAATGGATTAGGGATCTAAATGTGATACCTGAAACATAAAAATCCTAGAAGAGAGCACAGGCAGTAATTTCTCTGCCATTAGCCATAACATTTTTCTAGATGTCTCCTGAGGCAAGGGAAACAAAAGCTAAAATAATCTATTGGAACTACATCAAAATTAAAAGCTTCTTAACAGTGAAGGAAACTCAAGAAACTCAAGAAAATCAAGGAAACTAAAAGGCAACCTACTGAATGGGAGATTTACAATATCCAACAAAGGGTTAGTACCCAAGAAATATAAAGAGTTGATAAAACTCTACACCCAAACAACTAATTCAAAAAATGGGCAGAAGACATGAATAGCCATTTCTCCAAGGAAGGCATACAGATGGCCCAAAGGCACATGAAAAGATCAACATTACTCATCAGGGAAATGCAATTAAAAGTACAATGAGGTGTCACCTCCCACCTGTCAGAATGGCTAAAGTCAACACCACAAGAAACAAGTGTTGGCAAGGATATGGAGAAAAAGGAACCTTCTTACACTGTTGGTGGAAATGCAAATGGGTGCAGCCACTGTGGAAAACAGTATTGAGATTCCTCAAAAAGTTAGAATACCCTAAGTGTTAGAATACACATTACTGGGTATTTACCCACAGAAATGAAAATACTAAATCAAAAATGTACAAACATCCCTAGGTTTATTGCAGCGTTATTTACGATAGCCAAGATATGGAAGGAGCTCGAGTATCCTTCCATAGATGATAAAGATGTGGTATAAATATGAGAATGGAATATTACTCTGCCATAAAAAAGAAATTTTGTCATTTGCAACATAGAATTATATCCTCTAGATCCATCTGAGTGAAATAAGTCAAAGACCTATCATGGGATTTCATTCATATATGGAATTTCAGACACAAATAAGAGAAACCAAAAAACATACTCCTAACTACAGAGAACTGATGGTTATCAGAGGGGAGTTGGGTGGGGGTATGGGTGAAATAGGTGATGGGGATTAAGAGTACACTTACTGAGCACTGCGTAATGTATAGAATTTTTGAATCATTGTACCTTTGAAATATAATACTATGTTTATTACATTTGGATTAAAAATAAGTCAGATATATAATTTTCTTTAAAAAAATAAAAAATAAGAGATTTAATACCTTAGAAGAATACCTTAGAAGAACTATATTGCTGAGCCCAGTAAAACAATTAGTAAGCAATAAAGTCATCTCCTTTGAAAATTATTGAGGTAAGTATTCAGTCACTTTCACCCAAGTGATGATTCTATATTTAATTCTATATTTATATTTATTCAACTCTGTATTTAGTTTCCTGTACCTTAGAATAATATTTAGAACTAGTTTTCTTAATCCAAGAGAGCATCTAGTAAAAAAGTTACCACCTCTAAATATTATTAATGTAAATTCTGAGATCATTTTAACACAAGTGATTTAATTATTCTCTAGATAAAAACCTTGAGCTTTTACTATGTGCTTGACACCATGTCAGATTATACATACAAAAAGTTAAGTGAGGAAATAAGTCCCAGTCTGATGAAGTAGACAGATATGTAAATATATTATTTAAATATTTTAAAAACTATTGGTATGTTCAAAATACCAGAGAATAAGTTTAAGAATTAAGAATACCAAATTTTTTCTCTGGTCCTCACCTGATCAGATATATCTTTTGACAGGTATATGAGAGAAAGACTATTTTGGAGAAAAAATGGTTACTGAGAATATTAGGTAATAATTGTTGTGAGAACCAAAATAGAGATTAGCTTGTCTTCCAGAAGATTTTCTTTATATCGTTATCACTGTCTTTGAATAATCAGCAACAATATGAATATTACTTATTATTTCTGTAATACTAATATAATGAACTAAAATATAGCCTTTGTCAGTTTCAACAAGGTCTTCCTCTTTCTGACTTATACAACAGGTTCGTGAGCTGTGGGGTACATCCTGCTTAGTTTGTGAAATTTATCTTAGGCAATTTGGGCTTAGTATACACTCTATTATTATTCATAAATACAAAATTCCAAAAAAGAGGTCAGTGGGGGAAGAAATAGCAGTCTTCTGCAAATCAAATCTCAGACCAAAATGTTTTATTAGGGACTCCTTAATATTTTATATCTAATGGAATTAGAGTCGTAATCTAAAAGTTTTATCAAAATGTGAATATAAGTTATAATCTTCTAAAGCACCTGTACTTATTAAATGTGAATTCATAGTGTTTGCCATAACCAGGTTTGCCTTGGAATAGCAAATTTCTCTCCTGTTTAAATTTTTTTTTTAAAGATTTTATTTATTCATTTGACACAGAGAGAGAGATTACAAGTAGGCAGAGAGGCAGGCAGAGAGAGAGGAGAGAGGAGGAAGCAGGCTCCCTGCTGAGCAGAGAGCCTGATGTGGGCCTCGATCCCAGGACCGGGGGATCATGACCTGAGCCGAAGGCAGCGGCTTTAACCCACTGAGCCACCCAGGCGCCCTGTTTAATTTCTTTTGTAGACATTCCTAGCCTATTAATTGCCATGTTCTGTAGCACGTGCCTCAAGCCAGGTATGATTAAACCTGATGAGGTATCTGAGTCCAGGGTGATTAATCTCCAGGGTGACAAGTGTGAGGCTTTATCCCCAAGCAGAAGTAATTTAATTAAACTAGCTTGTGGGGCACCTGGGTGGGTCAGTCATTAACTGCCTTTGGCTCAGGTCACGATCCCAGGGTCCTGAGATTGAGCCCCACAGTGGGCTCCCTGCTCAGCCGGAAGCCTGCTTCTCCCTCTCTCATTCCCCCTGCTTGTGTTCCCTCTCCCACTGTGTCTCTCTCTGTCAAATAAATAAATAAAATCTTTAAAAAAAAAAACAGTGTTTCTGATTTTCTATCATATATCTTAAGATGATTTAAAAGGTTTAAAAAAATTGAAGTTAAAAACATGTGCTTGAGCATGTGTGCATACATACATCCCATAGCTTGTCCTAGGAAAGCCATGTATTAGCCAAACTCATGAGAGAACATAATTCATGAGGTAGGGAAAAGGTGTGCAAAACAGAGGAAGAAATAGATAGCTGGTGGTAACTGTAGAAAAAAAGAAGCTAAGTCACTATAAAGCCAGTCAATCAGGAACTCTTTCTTTCCAGGGAATAACTTTTATGGCTATATCTAGCTTCCCTTGTATTCCTTTCACTTGGCCATGGTCAGTAAAACTTCATAATAAACTGCCTTCACTTGAGAGTAGATTGAGTGAACCTCAGTACCATTAACCAAAAATTTGGACATGAGAAGTCAACTTTTACTCATAGTACTTTCTAAGAACAAATTTTATATTTTTTGCACTATTTTTTTTCTTTTTAGGATGAATCAAAAAGATTATACCATCTGACTGAAAAAATTACCTGACTCAGTCTGATGCCTCAGGGTACTCACTATATTTGTGTAGGTTATAATCTCCTTTCTTCTAGTGAAGACTGAAAGATTTCTTCTATTTTCTCTTTTAAAAGGTGTTTTATTGTAGGCCCAAAAAAGATGATAAAAGATGGCAGAAAAAAATTGTAAAGCTCACCCATAAGAGTAAACTATAAGAAAATAAAAATATCTATCCATTTGAGTAAGTTCTATAAGCAGCAAGCATGACTCCTCAGAGACACCTAGGATGATGCCATTTTCTAGTCATCAAAAAATTTATTTTCTGGCCTCTTGTAGCATTAGGCACATGTAGGAGACATCAGCCTGCCCCTCATGTACTTATTGTGAAAATGAATCATTTGCATCAGTAAAACATCTGTGTTGAGAAATTAGCTTTCTGAATGTTATGTTTCTCTGTACCGTGTACTACAATAGTTCTGTTGATCAGTTTTCAGCAGGTTATATTGTTTTCTGAGCAATGTATCATTTTTAAATTCCAATTATACACCAGGACATTCACAAGGTCCAATACAATTCATTTATTGGTAAAACAAAGGATAAGTGGGAATTTTAATTTGTTTCTCTCTTGCTTTTTTTCTATTTTTTTATATTTCTCTTCCGTTACTCCTCTCTCTTCTCTCTCTGCTTTCTTTTCTCTCCAAATATTCTTAATTGTTATATTTCTGCATAGTTCTCATACCCAGCATCTAGGACAAGGTCTGGAACATCAGAGAAGCTTAGTGAGTCTGTTCTCACTAAGAATTGTTAATTGATAAAACAATTTATAAGAATAAATAAAAGCATGAAAGGTGATATATTAGAATATTTTATGAGTCAACATTGTAAAAAGACATGAATATAGAAAAGAAATCAGAGGGTGACTTCCACAATAACAGCATAAGGGACTCTGCAGCCTCCCTTTCCAGTGAAAACAACCAGAACTAGTGAAAACTATTTAAATACACACACATTTACATTCTCTAAAAAAAGTGTTAATAGTATACAGCAAATTAAGAAAAATTATTCGAGAAAATATATTAAATCTTAGTAAGAACAAAAGCATCTGTGGTACTTAAGACATGACCTGGTCCCTACCTTCGCCCCATTTCCAACTCAGTACAAGGGAAGCTTGCCCCCTGGTAAATGTAATCAAGAAGATGTGACCCCCACCTCCCCACTAGTGACCTTCCAAAGGCTACAGTATTTTCACAGGCGAGCCAGGAAGCCTCACTCCAGTACTCACCTCACTCCTGCTCTTGATTGCAGAGACCCAATTCCAAGTGAGTATAGCTGAGAAGCTGGGGCTCTGTTTCTCTACCCAGTCCAGACTCATAGGCCAAGAATACAAGGACCTTAATAGGTCTTGCCCCAGTTCACTCATAAAGTAGACATTTCAAGCCAGAGGGGCAAGTCTAAACAACCAGAGGTGGCCACCACTCCCCCAGTACCCTGCTTATAAAGTAAGAGTGAATGTCACTTCGAAAGAAGTCAAACATTCTGTCAAAGTGAGTTCGGGTACGTTTCACTCTTCTTCATGCATATCCTCTTAAAATCATTAAGTCACCTTGAGACAAACAAGTAAACAGACACAATTAAATGCACTGCCATTAAATAAAAGTATTATTCAATTATTTAAAGGTGGTGGGGAAAATATCAAAAAAGAGAAAAGAGAGAGTTGCACTGAGAAAGAAATCCAGACATGTTAAATGTCTCATTGAGTGTTCAGCAAAGGAAGGGCTGATTAGCTGGGATAAGAACCATCTAAAAGAATTAGAGGAAATAGCACATGATGTCTACACAGGGCTGGAAATAGTGTCTGTTCTAACCAACCTGACTGAAAAACTTCATAGTTGGCACTGTGGGCACTCAGAAGGATTTTACCTTAGTAATGAGAAAACAATAATTCCTGGAGTAAATACTGCTCTCATCTTGCCTAAAAATTTTTTTAAAAAACTCTGAAAGGATTAAACTCTTCACAAGCAACTTAACCAGAAGGAAATGTAGTAATACTTATAGAGAAATGAGAATATTCAGCCCCAAAAAGGTAAAATTCGCAATGTCTGGAATCTAATCAAAAACTACGTTCAAAGAAGCAGAAAAATGCTATCTATAATGAGGTCAATCAATCAATCAACACTGACCTAGAAACAATATAGCTGAGAGAAACAAAATGTAAAGGCATGGAAAATAAAACTCAGAATACATTCAAAACCTAAACATATGAAATTTTTAGAAGGAATTCTTTATAATCTTGGGTTAGGCAAAAATATCATGCATATAACACCAAAACATGATTCATAAAAGTAAAAAATAAATAATGATAAAATAAGAAGGTTGGACTTCATGAAGTAGTACAACCACATTGGAAAATAGTTTGGAAAGATCTTTAAAAATTGAACAAAAAGGGGGGCCAAATGGGTGGCTCAGTTGGTTAAGCGTCTGCCTTCACCTCAGGTCATGACCCCAGGGTCCTGGGATTGGGTCCCACATTGGGCTCCCTGCCCAGTGGGGAGACTGCTTCTCCCTCTGCCTCCTGCTCCCCCTGCTTCTGTGCTCTCTCTGACAAATAAATAAAAATCTTAAAAAAAAAAAAATTGAACATAGGTGTGCCCTAAGAGCCCGCCATTGTCCTTTCCAAGAGAAATAAAAGCATATATACATATAAAGAGTTTTACACAAATATTCATGACTGCTTAATTGTCATAGCCCCCACTATAAAGAATCCAAATGTCTATCACCGGTAAATGGATTTATAATGGTAAATTATAGTATAGATCCATACAATAGAATATTTATCCTCAATAAATAGGAACACCCTTTATATATGTAACAACATGGATGAATCTGAAAATATTCAGAAAATTCTTCTGAGAAAAATCAGAAGAAAAAGAATATTAAATGAGTCTATATAAACTTCTAGAAAATGCAAACTAATCTGTAATGACATAAATCAGAACAGTGATTCTGATTTGAGCATGCAATAGGGAGTGGGCAGAGAAGGTCAGGAGGAGAGGATACTAAAGGAGTATGAATAAATGTTTGTAGATGAAGAATATGTTCATTATCTTGATTGTGGTGAAATTTCATGACTATATACAATTGTGAAAATATACCAAACTGTCCACTTCAAATATATATATATTGTTTTCTGTTAATTATATCTCAATAAAGCTATTTTGAAAAATTAAAAAAAACATTTAAAAAGAAAGTTTCTCAATGTTTTGGGGGGATTATTTGCTTTTATCAACCATTCACACTCACATGAAACAATTATATTTTTCTATAATATGTCTTATATATCTCATGTGGCCTGCAGGATCTTGAGGGAATATACTTCACAGCATTCAGAAACTTCCAGATTGTCCATGTTGTCACACACACACACACACACACACACACACACACACACACACACACACCATACAGGTATTGTTGCTGCTTTTTTTCTGTTCTCCTCTAATATGTGTCCAGCATGATCCAGATTTAAATGGCAAGGACATTTCCAAAGTGGTAAGTATAAACAAAGAACATGAAAAATCATTGATTTATGGTATATAAGTTTAAATATTAATACTTTTGGTTAATCATTTTCATACATGACACAGGGACATTAAACTCAGAGAAGACAAGTCTTTCCTTTTTATTTTATGTTTAGCTTCAGAGAATTCACAATCCCTATATTACATGTTACAATTTCTCTCATTCAAATTAAAGTTTTGTAAAACTGAAGTCAAATGAAGCAGGCTGGATCTAGTTTTGCAACACCAAACAGAATATGCAAATTAAATATGTAATGTACCATTTTTCAAAGTAGATTTCATAGAATTCAATACAAAACCAAAAAAAATGAAACAAAAACAATTATGTGGTCAAAGAATACTGCCAAGAGGTTGGTTAAAGGAATTTTTGCACTAGTTCTCAGAAATATGAAAATGCTAAAGTATATGTTGACTCAGTTTTACAAAATCTCCTTACAAGAACAGACTCATAATGTACATGGATGATTAAGAATTATTTTCTAAATTTAGTAGATTGGAACCCCCTTCCTTTGTTTCCTTGAATATCTACCAATGCTTGGCTTAATGGCCTCTAATCCTGTGCATTCTCAAAAAATAGGGAGCTAAGGATCACCTGAGGTACTTAATAAATAGGATTTCTAGGCCTAACACCCAAGCATTCTAATTTTAAAAGTCTTCATTGAGACCAGGAATAGAGATTTTTTTTTTTTAACTAGCACCTCAGGTGACTTAAATCCAGGTGATATAAAGGCTACTTTTTAAGAAACACAGCATTCAGAAATTCACTCTCATGCTTCCCTGTGCTGAAAATTATTTACTAACTAGTCTTACAGTAAAATTATACTACATTTAGCCTACTTGAAAATGAGCTGTTGCATTATTTTTGATTAACATTGTAGTGTATGTGTTCACACAGGGAAACACAGCTCAAGTCAAATTAAGCCTGATGGTAAAACATTTGAAACATACAATGTATAGTAAGTAAATAACACTGGTAGAATACAGGCAATACTATTAGGTACCGACAAGTTTCAGTGACTCACCACAAAGTCAGGCTTTGCTGGATATGCACGTCCTTCATAGCATAATTCTGAGGGTAGGGAGCAAGTACTGCACACATGAAAAGCTATGACTATTTTAAAAAGCTGAAACTAAGAATGTCCCTCACTATGAGATGATAAACCTTTGTATGGCCAAAATCCCTTTCCTAGACATTAAGTCACCTAACTCCAAAAGCCTAATAAGCTTAACTTTTAAATTCTACATAATTACTTTTACTTCAGTATTTTAATATCGAATAAACTTCATCATGTATTTCTGAACTGATTTTTCCTAAAAGCCTCTCTTACTCGAGTCAGTCAAACGCCAAAGTTATTTATATTGTCTTTGACCTTTGTTTTTACTTCATCTCTCAGAATCATTCACCAAGTTCAAATAAAGTTTGTCTTCTCTTTCAGATCCATCCTTTTAAAAAAAAATCCATTCTATTACAACTAAAAATTCCATTTTATCCATTAGGTCAGTGTCTTATTAGTTCTTGCCTCAAATATCCCTTAAATCCTCTTCCAGCCTTCTACTCTCTCCAAACTCAAGTGCGAGGTCTTGTAATGCTCAAGTCCAGTCTTTGCCAAATGTATGAGCATGAGAAATCACTCTGTTTCTCTAGATCCTAGCTTTCTGTAATTGCTACAAAACAAATGATCATAAACTTAATGGCTTAAAGCAACACACAGCTATTATGTCACAATTTCTAGTGATTAGGAGTCCAGAGAAGGTTTAACCTGGTTCTCATGTCAGTGTCATCAGGCTGAAGTCAAGGTATTGGCTGGAGCTATGATTCCCATCTGAGTTTTAGGGTCTTCTTCCAGCTCACTGGTTGTTGGTAAATTTATTTCCTTGAAGCTGTATGTCTGAGCTCCCCACTTGTTCACCAGCTGTCACTCAGGAACTGCTTTCATCAAGTAGAGGTCACCCACAGCTCTTTGCCACATGACCGCCATAGACAGTTCACCAGATTGTGGTTTACTTTCTTCCAGGCCAGGAGGACAACATCTTTCTGACACCATTCTTTTACAAATATCTCACCTCATTATATCAGGTTTGCCCGTGACAGGCTCCCTTTGATGAACTCAAAGGGACACATAATTATATCTGCAAAATCCTTTTTGCTAAAGAAGGCAACATGATCAAGAAAGTGATATCATATACACTATACTCACAAGTCCCTCCTACACTCAAGGGGAAGAAATTATACAAGGATTTGGGTCATTGAGGGTTGTCGTGGAATTCTGCCGAACATCTTAATGTAAAAGCTAGTCAGCTGGAAATCTCAAGATTTTATGATAGTAACTGCTCAAAGTACAAATAAATAACCTTTACATGAAATGACAAATTAATAAACTTTATAAAAGTTTATAAAGTATGACTTCTCAGGGAGCTGGTAAATTCAAAAAGCCAATGTTCATCTTTTTCCCCACACTAAATGCCAAATATTCAGACTTCCTTGCTACACAGAAGATTAAAAGCTGCAGTGAAACCACCTATGGTTTTGAATACAGAGCTATCCAGAGGCACCAAAGGGATTTCTGAGTTAGACTCATGGTGGGGGGATGAGGAGAGGAAGGATAGATGAAAATTGTTTCATTCTACTCTTTAAAGCTTATAGAAAAGAAGTCTCAACCATTGCCTACAGAATAAATTAAAAATCCATTCATATGGAATAAAAGATCTTCTAAGACTTAATTGGCCCTGGCCTTCCTGTTTGCCTCTCATATCTATATCACACAGAAAGCTCCATGCTTTAATTCTGCACAAATACGTGGTTTCTTTCCTTAGAACGCTCTACTACCTACTTGTACTCACAATCCATATAATGAATTCAATTCATTGTTTAAGATCCATTTATTTATTTAACAGCTATTTACTGAGTGCCTACATTCATCAATGAACTGTTAAGACTTTACCTCTCCCAAAAAGAAGGATTGCTCTCTGCTTCCCTTTTTTTTTTTTTGGTACAAAATCTATATCCAGATCATGTATCTATTAGGATACTTGTTAAATCTTATGTGTCCAACACTGAAATGTAAATTCCTGGAAGGAATGATTTTGTTTTATTTGCTTTTATTTCTAGGACTAATCCAGGGATTGTTACAACACATTAATTATGGTATGCTGAAGATACTAATGATGGTAATAATGGAAGTAATAATAATAATATGTAAAATGGTTTCAGTGATTCCTCATACTGTGAAAACACTTTATACATTCTGGCTCAAACTAAATCCTTGTAATAACACTTTGAGGTAAAGATCGTAAAGTTCAGGGACAGAGGCAAGACTTTTATACAAGTTATTGTTGCTTCTCAGCTTTATGTTCTCTATACCAGTGTGGTCCCCAAACAGGAGCAGTGTTGACAATGTATGTTCTGGGACTCCAACTAAGACCAACTCCATCAGAAAATATGGGGTCAGAGCCCTATAATCTGAGATTTAACAGGCACTGTAGATGATGATGTCTGCTTAAATTTGAGAATCAGTGCTCCAGAATCTGATATGGAAATGTCCTGGCCAAGAAAACATGATTTTTAGGACTTTCAAACAACTTTTACCCAGAAACTTGGAAATTAAATTCATATGTTAGGTATGATGGAGGAAAAGAAAACAAACAGAAAAATGACTCATCCCGAAGTCAGAAGTCACATTGAAGGTCCATATATCCATTATATAGAGTCTGAAACTTAACACAGTGCTAGTGTGCTGAACTGGCCAACACTTAGTTAAAACAGGAAAAATAATCTTTTCCCTTGACTGTAATAACTGGGATTTACATCAGTTACACACTCTCCTTTAGAAGAAAATATTCTCCATAACTTGTTTATCACCCCAAAGACGTCTTAAACATCTCCAGGTCAAGGTTCTTGTTTTCTTCATTTGGATCTTCACTCATGCATAAAAGAACTCTGAGTAATTGGGAAGCATTTTAACAATTTCTTATTCAATTTAATTTAATTTGATTTGATTAGCTTATCTTTTCCCATTGCTTTACACTAGGGACTATCTTTTTAAAAAGAGTCAAGTGATATTATAGAAAAAATTGTTAAATGGTAATAGGAAGTCAAATTTTGATTTTTGAAAAGGCAAGAGTGCCAAGATAAGGACGGAATGCTCCTTTCAAGGAGGAGTGTTTACTGAGGGATTTTAGAGTGAATTTTCACTTCGCATTTCTGGAGGACAGCAAGAGTAATGACTGTGCACTCGGTGCAGACTACCTCGCACAGCATATTTGCATATACAGCTATAAGAATAGTTTAATGCACTCAGGAGGTTCACCATATAATTATAAAGACAAACGATATCTACATGCAAAAGAAGAGTTATTAAAAAAAAACTATGTAGATGAATGCAAGTTTAGGGATAACGAGTGCTTTCTCAATGGCCATGCACCAGAGAATGCCGAAATAGAGGAGGCCTCACTACTTCTGAGAGGCACACAGAATCTTAGGCTGATTCTGTATATGGTTTTCATCTTGATTTTTTTCCAGTCTTGACTCAGATGATTTTCAAGTATGGTTTTTATACGATCAAACTTTTTACATTTTTACATATAAACAAAAGTCTCCTGCTTACCTAGGATAGAATTGAATCTGTTTGGCATTTAGAGTAGAAGCCAAATTTGTCAAAAAATAAGGTATATTCTAAAATATGAGTACATTATAGATTTCCCATCAGGCTACACTGTTAAAAACAATGAATCAATATTAATGAAGTACCTAGTATGTTAGTGTCTGACTTCCCTAAGAACATGAGACAAACCCTTGAAACACAAATAAAATGCTAATTCATAAAGAGCAACAAACTACATCAGAATTAATGTGAATAACAAAACAATTGAAGTCTCCTTCAATTCAAAATGTATTTAAGAACATTCTAGCATAAACCAGGCTCTTCACACAGAAAGACATATGTGATGTGTAAGAATTCACTGATGGGAACTTTCTCACAGGCTAAGGAAGTCGGGTTTAAAATTTATTCTACAGGTTAGGGCTTTTGATCAGAAGTATGTAAATAGAAAAAGTGGCTGGATCAGATCCTTATCATAGTATGGTAAACTCTGGAAGCAAGGTAGAGGGTTCATTTAGCAAAGATCTAACCAAGTCCAAACAAATACATCCTAAAGGCAGAATTAGAATGAATATTACTGAGCCCTGGCAGTATATATGATCAGGTTAAATACTAACCTAAAAGCTTAACTTAGCATAGCAACATGTCTAACTTGTGTCCTGGAGGTGTGTATTTTTTCAAATTTTGTTTACTAAAATGTATTTAATAGAAGATCTGTAATGAAAGTAGTGATTAGGGATAAATTATACAGGTAAGTTCTTATTTGGGGAAAAATATACAGAAAGAGTAACAGAAAAGAGAATAATTGAAAGGATTATAAACCTATAATTTCTTAGTAATAGAGGCAATCCTGTAATATATTATTTATATCATATAATCCTATACTGTATTATCATTTCTGTTGGGCTTATATGCCCATTAGTAAGAATTATTATTAATCTAACATAAGATATTTAAATTATAAGTTAAGATAATTAGAATGGTTTTCATAAACCTATCCCTTAGCAGGTTACCTTGAGAATAATACATCACTAATATGTACATAGGAAACATTTTTAATAATCATCATAAACAATTGCTGGATTTTAATGTGCATCTGACATCAGGTCCAAGATATCCATATGTGGGGTTAAAAAAAATAACAAACAGAAACACTGCTAATCTCACTAGGTATCTCCCCTATAAACTTATTTCCCAGCTAAAGGATGTGTGTATGCGTTTAGGTGTTTAAATGCAAGTGCATGAAGTAAGAGCAGAGCTATACTTAATATTTAAACTACTGTGCATTTTTACTGAGATGAATATATTTTTTTGCCCTCTATGAGAACTACTAGGAATCAGATTTATTGATGTTTAGCCAATTTTGTTCTTAGAACTTTATAATTCCAGAAACCAAGAAATTGAAGACATAATTCATGGAATTTCTTGGTCTGTAATCTAAATACTAACAGGAGTTTGGAAATAATAATATTTAACATATGGTTAGTGCTCACTCTTGCCAAGCATGAATCTATGTGTTTTTTATACACTGCCTCATTTATTCTCCAACTTCAAGGTATATATTATTTTTAGATTTGTTAGACATAAGAGGAAAATGGGGCATACTGAGATTATGTTACTATACCTTGTAGAATTACTAACTTTAAGAAATGGGTAAATCTGGTTTAAATTACACTTAATCAGAAAGTGACTGTGGTTTAAAAAAGAAAATGTAAAATGCCCTGCATCGAACACTTCATTCTAGTTTCAGCACATCAGTTTGACTTGGGGACCTTTCCCCATTCTTTACCTTTAATCTCTTTGTCATTTTTGAACCATCTTATATCAGCTGCAGGTTTGCTACCAGAGGTTTTACAAGTCAGCTGCATCAGGTCTCCCTCCATAACTGGTGATGAAAATCCGCTAATTTGAGGCTTCTCAGGAACACCTGTAATTTAAGCAAATGGCATGAACATCAATCTTCAAGGCTGATTCATTCTTAGGACTATTACATTCACAAAGCTAAAATGGGTTGGTAACTGACAATATCTTCAATCAAAAATAGTAAAGTGCTACATAATAAAATAAACCACTTAAAATATCTATATAATGTATATAGATATAAAACCTGTGTATGTAATATATACATACAGACACATATACATATGT
The DNA here is from genome assembly GCA_002007465.1 of Ailurus styani. Taxonomy (NCBI): domain Eukaryota; kingdom Metazoa; phylum Chordata; class Mammalia; order Carnivora; family Ailuridae; genus Ailurus; species Ailurus styani. Next base: position 2,027,105 of record LNAC01000010.1, on the reverse strand, counting down.
ATATCAGTAGTTTTCCTTATCTGCAGAAGATACAGTGCAAGACTCCCAGTGGATGCCTGAAATTGTGGATAGTACAGACCCTATAAATATTATGTTTTGTTCCTATACATACATACCTAAAATAAAGTTTAATTTATAAATTAGGCATAGTATAAGGTTAAAAATGCATTTTAGAATAAGATTCACCAAAAATGGCAACCATACTTACTGCTCAGATTCTTCTAAAGAATATCTTGATGTCATTTGTATTAGAAATGCAATAGTAGTTTTGGGAAGCATGATGCATATTATGTTTAATGTTTAATGCTAACCACTAGTACCTTTTCTAGTCCAAATCATCTAATGACTAAGCAGATAACTAATATGCAGAAATATTACATGGGTGATTTAAATAATACAACATTGCATATTTCTTGGGCAATAATATTCTCTTGTCACAGGAAAGGCTTATTAAAATTTCTTCTAAAATTATTCAATCATGGGTGCCTGGGTGGCTCAGTGGGTTAAAGCCGCTGCCTTCGGCTCAGGTCATGATCCCAGGGTCCTGGGATCGAGGCCCACATCGGGCTCTCTGCTCAGCAGGGAGCCTGCTTCCTCCTCTCTCCACTCTCTGCCTGCCTCTCTGCCTACTTGTGATCTCTCTCTCTGTGTCAAATGAATAAATAAAATCTTAAAAAAAATAAAATAAAATTATTCAATCATAAAGGCAGACTGAATATTATTGTAGCATTTAATTCAATTTGAAAAGAGAAAAAATGTAAATATGTTGGAAAGCACCAATAAGGGAAATACAAAAAACAACAACAAAAATAATGATAAATGACACGTCAACATTCTCTGATTAGTTGAATTTTTTCCATTCACATTTATACTGTGTGTGTTTTTTTTAAATCTATGCCACACTACCATTTAATAAACTGAAATCAGCCAGTTGTCTGTTCTTGGGGTCTCGAGGTGGCTTTCTACAGAACAATACATTAACCTTAGGCAGTTGTTATCTTGAAATACTCCATTTTAGTGGATATATTTTGTTTGTAGTGGCAAACTTGTGAAGATTTTTATAAAATAGTCCCAGTGGGACTTGCAAAGAAACATATTTCATATGTACAAAACCAATTCACTAGCTGGATTAACTTTAATATTCCTACCGAACAGAACAGCACACATTAGTTCTTTTATATGCAATGTTATGCCTTTATCTATCAAAAAAGGAAGGCAAGCTAGGGGCAAAAAAAAAAATCAATCTTTTAAATTCCTCTAACTTGTTCAGTACGCAGGTGTGTTTCAATGAACTGCAGCAATTTCAGCTGATTGGGCCACTGACGTCTGCAGAATCACAGAGAGCTCTTAGCTGCAGCTTGATTTCCTTGGAATCTCTAAGAATGTAATGCTTTTTTGTATCACTTTAACCTTTGGGAAAAATACCCAGTATTTAGAAAATAAAACCACAAGAAAGCTATAAATTGCATGGAGAGTGACATTATGTACTTCATTTCTGAATCTAGAAAACCTACAAAATGAAAAGATTTGAAGACACAGAAATGTCAGGGTCATTTAAATGCACTAATATACACAAAGAAGTCATATTTGAAAGCTGTACGACATTAGAGAAGGCCTCCATCAGATGACTTAAATAATAAAATGGAGGACCACCCTGTAGACACATTGAATTCACTCTGCTCATTATTCTATTACTTTATGAAAGGATCACCATATATGCAATACATAGATGATTTGACACAAAGGAGTTTGGTTGAAAATCAAGAAACCTGGTGTCAGGGTGCCTGGGTGGCTCAGTGGGTTAAAGCCTCTGCCTTTGGCTCAGGTCATGATCTCAGGGTCCTGGGATCAAGACCCACACTGGGCTCCCTGCTCAGTGGGGAGCCTGCTTCCTCCTCTTTCTCTGCCTCCCTTTCTGCCTGCTTGTAATCTCTCACTCTGCCAAATAAATAAATAAAATCTTAAAAAAAAAAAGAAAGAAACCTGGTGTTTATTGCTGACTAAGAAACAAGTGGTTACATGCCCTCAGGAAGTCATACAAGTCCTTACACCTCCCTAGTCTATTTCTAAAATGGGGAAAGTGACTAAGTGGTTTTTAAATGCCTTTTGTTATAATGTAGGAGAGAAGGGATTAAACTCTATTAATATGGTCCTCAAACATGTATTTATTATTGAATCATATTGCTTTAGTTTGTGATCTCATAGTGTTAGTCCCTTACACTTACCCAGAACAGTGAGATAGGCCTTGGAAGTTTTGACGGGCATTGTAAATAAGGAACAGGTGTACTGCCCTTCATCGGAGAGAGACACATCACTGACGCTGATACTCAATTCATGCCAGGAAGCTCGAACCAGCTCAATCCTGTTGTCCCTTAAAGCTGGAAAGAAAAAAAATATTGAAAATGCAAATAGCAACATTAGAAAAAGACCTGTTAAGTATTTTTAGCACAACACAAGAAACATCATCTTTGGTCATATATCTAAATCTTATTTCCTGAAACAGTTTAAAGGAAGGTTTAAATATATGGAAATATTTTATCAGATTTTTTTTAAATCAAAGTAGAATTAGGTGTTCCTTAATGTTCTCAGAAACAGCTTTTTAATTAAATGATTGCATCTATTACAATACTTCAGATGAGGTAGATGTTGGTGGTGATAAAAATGACTTTCCTCCACAGGCTTTCATGGAATGCTAGTACAGAAAAACAAGATAAACAGAAGGTTTCACTTTTATGCACAGATAAATTTGGGAAAACTATGATTGCTGTATTCCTGCCAAGAGACCAACAATGAACATTAGCATATTAAAAGCATATTCTCTACAGTAGAGAAAACTGTTGAACTTTCTATAAACCAGAGCTGACTTTCAGCTGAAAAACACCTGTAAATTACTGAATGTTTAAATTTGCTCTGATTGATTGTAACCTCTAGTGTACCATCTGTTAAATACTTTTAATATATCCTTTGGTTCATACCACCTTTTCTATCACAGAGCTTTTTGTTTTGTTTTGTTTTCCACAGAAGATCTCTTACCATGTTCCTTTTGATTCATTTTTGGAAAAATATTAAAAAGTTTAAATATCATTATATTTCCCACTAAGTAGAGCTATAAAGCTCAGAGTTAAGCAGAAGGCAAAGAATGGAGTACTCTGAAAGAGGAAAGAGGATTGACTTGGGGACACTGGGACCTGAGGAACAATACAGTGGCTCCCCAGCCAAGAGTAAAAGACAGTTGAGGCCTGACTTCTCCCAACCACAACCTAGCAACAGCAGGTAGTCTTGGTAGACTCACTTTTTATCACATATCAAATGGGAGTCCTGCCACTATCTCTGGGAGAGACTAGGCCACCTGACAGGGGAATCAAGTGGGAGCATCACTGACAACAAATGGCCATGGAAAGCAATCTCTTTCTCCACTGGGCTGGAGACTTCCCTTCAATGCCTAGAGACAGTGATCAATTAGGCAGCAGGGGCTAATAGGTGATCCATCTCTGACAAGTACCCAGCCCTTAAAGTGATCTTCCATGTGCTAGAGAACCACTTACCCCTGCTAGAGTCATCAGGCAGCCTGACCTGGGGGAGTTCCTCTCCCTCCTTCAGTGGCACCAGTGGAGACCGGTTCAACCCCCAGCAGAACTAGACACTAAATAACACCATTTGACTTTGACAAGTAAATTTTTGGTTGAACCATGACCTGAAAATGTCAGCCAGGACTTCTATGCTAAACCTAAACAGGATAACTGCTTCTTAGAAGATTAAAGTAGAATCCAGAGTCTCCTAACATAATAGCTAAAATGTCCAGGATGTGATATCACACTAAATGCCAGGAAAATCATAACCCGAATGAACAAAAATAATCAATAGACACCAACAATGAGTTGAGACAAATGTAATTATCTGACAAATAATTTAAAGAAGTCACCATAAAAATACTTCAGCAATCAATTACTAATTATCTTGAAACAAAAAATAGAAAATCTCACTAAAGAAGTTATGAAAAAAGGAATCAGATGAAAATTATAGAAGTCAAAAATACAATAACCAAAACAAAAACTCACTATATTGACTTGATAATTCAGTAGAGATGAAACAGAGGATGGAATCAAAAACCTTAAAGATAAAGCAATATATGAGGGGAGGAGTAAGATGGCAGAGGAGTAGGATACTGCAATATCATTAGGTCCCAGGAGTTCAGCCAGATAGTTATCAAACCATTCTGAGCACCTACAAACTTAATAGGAGATCAAAGAGAGGATCAGGAATTCTATGAACAGAAAAGCAACCACTTTCTGGAAAGTAAGGCATGCGGAGAAGTGAATCCAAAGCTACGGGAAGATACACCTTGGGGGAGGGTCTGGCTCCCACCAAGTAAGAGAGCAGGGGAGCACAAAATTGGAACTTTTAGAAGTCTGCTCCCCTGAGGGACATCACTCCAGAGGTTATGCTGGGGGTGGAGACCTCGCAGGGACAGTGTGGTCTCAGGACCCGCAGGGAAACAAAAAGATGAGGTATGTTTGAGTGTGGCAGAGCTCCCAGGTATCTCAGCTGGGAAGCTGATTGGGAAGCCAGCTACAGAGATGGAGCCAAAAAGTGGGCTCTGAGCTTGGATTACCTTAAACCATGATCCCAGGCAGGGTAGGGCCACTGCTTTTCAAGAAGGGACCTCACAAGTGTCAGATCTGGAAAGACCCCCTCCTTCCTCCTCTGGGAGGAGTCGCATGGGAGTACGTTGCAGGAATCCGCTGGGTTTGGAGATTCCAAACAGGATCATGTGCCAGAGAGAGAAATGCTCAGTCACAGGCTGGGTGAGCACAGAGTGTGGCAGGAGACCAGGGAGACAGGAGTGATTCACTGCTTTTCTCTGAAGGTGCACTGAGGAGTGGGGCCCTGAGCTTTTACTCCTCTGGGCCAGGGATTGGGAGGCCACCATATTCATTCCCATCCTCCAAAGCTGAATGGAAAGCGTTCAGGGAACAAAAGCTACCGAGAGCGAGCCCAAGCAGATTGCTTAGCCTGGCTCCTGGAAAGAGTGGTGTAATTCCACCTCGGGCAAAGACACTTGAGAATCACAGCAACAGCCCCCTCCCCCTGAAGATCAGCAAGAACATCCAGCCAAGACCAAGTTCACTGATCACTGAGAACTATGAAACTCCAGGGCTAGGGGAAAGCAACACATAGAATGCACGGATTTTTTCACATGATCTTTCAAAGTTAAATTTTTAGCCTTTAAAAGTTAATTTTTTTAATTTTATTTTTTTCTTATTCTTTTTTTTTAATTTTTCCTCTTTCCTATTTTAACGTTTTTTAACTAATTTATCTCATCAATACCCTTTTAAAATCTTTTTAAATTTTCATTGTTATAGTCATATTTTATGCCTTCATTGCATTTAATCTTATTTTTTGTACATATATAGTTTTTTTTTCTTTAAAAATTTGGGATACAATTTCTTCTAATAAATCAAAACATACCCTAAGTCTAATGCATGGCTTTGGTCTAGTCTCCAGCCTGATCACATTCTTTCCTCTTTTCTTTTTTCAACCAACTTCTTATCTTATCAATTCCTTTTTTTAGAATTGTTTTCAATTTTCATCTTTACAGTCATATTCCATCCCTTTATCGTTTTTACCCTTATTTTTGTATATATATAAATCTCACTTTCTTTAAAATTTTGGGAGGTAGTTTCTTCTAACAGACCAAAATACACCAAAAATCAAGTGTGTGGCTCTGATCTATTCACCAGTCTAACATATATATATATATATATATATATATATATA
>LNAC01000010.1:1996074-2021120 GCA_002007465.1 Ailurus styani | reverse complement strand
ATATATATATATATATATATATATATATATATAATTTTTTTTCTTCTTCTTTTTTTCCCCCTTTCTTCTCCTGAATTCAGGTCTCTGCTGATTTGGTTAGTGTATATTTTTCTGGGGTCATTGCTAGCCTTTTAGTATTTTGTTCTCTCATTCATCTATTCTCATCTGGATAAAATAACAAAGAGGAAAAACTCACCAAACACACACACACACAAATAATAACAAGATGTAGTACCAATGACTAGGGACATAATCAATACAGACATTAGTAATATGTCAGAACTAGAGTTTAGAATGATGATTATCAAGGTGCTAGCTGGGCTTGAAAAAAGCATGGAAGATATTAGAGAATCTGTTTCTGGAGAAATAAAATCCCTTTCTGGAGAAATAAAAGAACTAAAATCTAACCAAGTTGAAATTTAAAAAAAGCTATTAATGAGGTGCAATAAAAAATGGAGGGTCTTACTGCTAGGATAAATTAGGCAGAAGAAAGAATTAGTGATTTAGAAGACCAAATGATGGAGAATAAAGAAGCTGAGCAAAAGAGAGACATACAACTACTGAACCACTAGGGGAGAATTTGAGAGATAAGTGATACCATAAAACAAAAAAATATTAGAATAATTGGGACCTCAGAAGAAGAAGAAAGAGAGAGCAGGGCAGAAGGTATATTGGAGCAAATTATAGTAGAGAATTTCCCTAATTTGGTGAAGGGAACAAGCATCAAAATCCAGGAGGCACAGAGAACCACTCTCAAAATCAATAAAAATAGGTCTACACCCCATCATCTAATAGGAAAATTTACAAGTCTTAGTGACAAAGAGAAAATCCTGAAAGCGGCTAGGGACAAGAGGTCTATAACATAAAACAGTAGAAATATTAGATTGGCAGTAGACCTATCCACAGAGACCTGGAAGGCCAGAAAGGACAGGCATGATATATGCAGAGCACTAAATGAGAAAAATATGCAGTCAAGAATACTATATCCAACTAAGCTGTCATTGAAAATAGAAGGAGAGATAAAAAGCTTCTAGGACAAACAGAAATTAAAAGAATTTGAAAACACCAAACCAGTCCTACAGGAAATACTGAAAGGGGTCCTCTAAGCAAAGAGAGAGACTAAAAGTAACATACCAGAAAGGAACAGAGACAATATACAGTAACAGTCACCTTACTGGCAATACAATGGCACTAAATTCATATCTTTCAATAGTTACCTTGAATGTAAATGGGCTAAATGCCCCCAATCAAAAGACACAGTGTATCAGAATGTATTAAACAAAACAAAAACAAAAACAAGATCCATCAATATGCTGTCTACAAGAAACTCATTTTAGATGCAAAGACACTTCCATATTTAAAGTGGGGGTGGATGGGTGGTGGTGGTGAAAAACAGTTTACCGTGCTAATGGACATGAAAAGAAAGCTGGGATGGCAATCCTTACATCAGACAAATTAGATTTTAACCCAAAGACTATAATAAGAGATGAGGAAGGAAACTATATCATACTTTACGGGTCTGTCCAACAAGAAGTTCTAACAATTTTTAAATATCTGTGCCCTTAACATGGGAGCAGCCAATTATATAAACCAATTAATAACAAAATCAAAGAAACACATTAACAATAATGCAATAAAAGTAGGGGATTTTAACACTCCCCCTTACTGAAATGGACAGATCATCTAAGCAAAAGATCAACAAGGAAATAAAGGCTTTAAATGACACACTGGACCAGATGGACATCACAGATATATTTAGAACATGCCATCCCAAAACAACACAATACACATTCTTCTCTGGTGCACATGGAACATTCTCCAGAATAGATCACATCCTGGGTCACAAATCAGGTCTCAACCAGTACCAAAAGATTGGGATCATTCCCTACATATTTTCAGACCACAATGCTCTGAAACTAGAACTCAATCACAAGAGGAAAGTTGGAAAGAACTCAAATATATGGAGGCTAAAGAGCATCCTACTCAAGAATGAATGGGTCAACCAGGAAATTACAGAAGAATTTTAAAAAATGATGGAAACAAATTAAAATGAAAACACAACTGTTCAAAATCTTTGGGACACAGCAAATGTGGTCCTGAGATGAAAGTATATAGTAATACAGGCCTTTCTCAAGAAACAAGAAAGGTCTCAAGTACACAACCTAACCCTACACCTAAAGGAGCTGGAGAAAGAATAGCAAAGAAAGCCTAAACCCAGCAGGAGAAGAGAAATAATAAAGATCAGAACAGAAATCAATGATATAGAAACCAAAAGAACAGTAGAACAAATCAATGAAACTAGGAGTTGGTTCTTTGACAGAACTAATAAGATTGATAAACCCCTGGCCAGACTTATCAAAAAGAAAAGAGAAAGGACCCAAATTAATAAAATCATGAATGAAAGTGGAGAGATCACAACCAACACCAAAGAACTATAAACAATTATAAGAACATATTATGTGCAACTCTACACCAGCAAATTTGACAATCTGGAAGAAATGGATGCATTCTTAGAGACACATAAACTATCAAAACTGAACCAAGAAGAAATAGAAAACCTGAACAGACCCATAACCAGTAAGGAGATTGAAGCAGTCACCAAAAATCTCCCAAAAAACAAGAGCCCAGGGCCAGATGGCTTCCCAGGGGAATTCTACCAAACATTTAAAGAAGACTTAATACCCATTCTCCTGAAACTGTTCCAAAAAATAGAAATGGAGGGAAAACTTCCAAACTCATTTTATGAGGCCAGTATTACCTTGATCCCAAAACCAGACAACGACCCCATAAAAAAAGAATTACAGACCAATATCCTTGATGAAAATGAATGCAAAATTCTCACCAAAATACTAGCCAATAGGATCCAACAGTACATTAAAAGGATTATACGCCATGACCAAGTGGGATTTATTCCTAGGCCGCGAGGTTGATTCAACATGCTCAAATCAATCAATGTCATATAATACATTAATAAAAGAAAGAACAAGAACCATATGATACTCTCAATAGATGCTGAAAAAAGCATTTGACAAAGTACATCATCCTTTCTTGATAAAAACTTCACAGTGTACGCATAGAGGGTACATACCTCAATATCATCAAAACCATCTATGAAAAACCCACAGCAAATATCATTCTCAATGGGGAATAACTAAGAGCTTTCCCCTAAGGTCAGGAACACGGCAGGGATGTCCACTATCACCACTGCCGTTCAACATAGTACTAGAAGTCCTAGTCTCAGCAATCAGACAACAAAAAGAAATAAAAGGCATCTGAATCAGCAAAGAAGAAGTCAAAACTCTCACTCTTTGCAGATGATATGATACTTTATGTGGAAAACCCAAAAGACTCCACTCCAAAACTGCTAGAACTCATACAGGAATTCAGTAAAGTGTCAGGATATAAAATCAATGCACAGAAATCAGTTGCATATCTATACACCAACTACAAGGCAGAAGAAAGAGAAATTAAGGAGTCAATCCCATTTATAATTGCACTCAAAATCATAAAATACCTAGGAATAAACCTAACCAAAGAGACAAAGAATCTGTACTCAGAAAACTGTAAAGTACTCATGAAAGAAATTGAGGAAGACACAAAGAAATGGAAAAACATTCCATGCTCATGGATTGGAAGAATAATGTGAAAATGTCTATGCTACCTAAAGCAATCTACACATTTAATGCAATCCCTATCAAAATACCATCAATTTTTTCAAAGAAATGGAACAAATAATCCTAAAATTTATATGGAGCCAGAAAAGACCCTGAATAGCCAGAGAAATGTTGAAAAAGAAAACCAAAGTTGGTGGCATCACAATTCCAGATTTCAAACTCTATTACAAAGCTGTAATCAAGACCGTATGGTACTGGCACAAAAACAGACACATAGATCAACAGAATAGGGAGCCCAGAATGGACCCTCAACTCTATGGTCAACTAATCTTTGACAAAGCAGGAAAGAATGTCCAGTGGAAAAGTCAGTCTCTTCAACAAATTGTATTGGGAAAAGTGGACAGCCACATGCAGAAGAATGAAACTGGACCATTTCCTTACACCGCACACAAAAATAGACTCAAAATGGATGAAAAACCTCAATGTGAGACAGGAATCCATCAAAATCCTTGAGGACAACAGAGGCAGCAACTTCTTCCTAGAAACATCGCCAAAGGCAAGGGAAGCAAGGGGGGAAAATGCAAGGGAAACAAACTAAGAATTGCTGGGGGGTGTGGGGGTAGGGATAGGGTGGCTGGGTTATAGACATTGGGGAGGGTATGTGCTATGGTGAGTGCTGTGAAATGTGTAAGCCTGATGATTCACAGACCTGTACCCCTGGTCCAAATACCACATTATATGTTAATTAAAAAAAAAAAAGAATAGAGATTCTCAAGTGTAGATAAGCTGGATAGTGCAGAAGATAGGGGTGAGCAACAAATCTGACAATATTTTAATTGAAATTAAATGGACAATACAGTGTGCCTGGGAATCTATAATATTACTTGGGAAAGATTCTTGGAAAAGAAAAGACATATAATTAGGCAAAACTTAATAACAGACTGAACTCTTAGAAATCTTCTTGCTACTTTGTGATTCTGTTTATCATTATATAAGAATGGGTATCATTATATAAGAATGGGTATCCTTACATATGAGGATGTGAGATGGCAAGACCTGCAATACAAGCAAATGTCTTTGGAGGACATCTGGCTGGCTCAGTTGGAAGAGCATGAGACTTTGATCTTGGGGTCATAAGTTCAATGTGTGTAGAGATTACTAAAATAAATAAATAAAACTTTAAAAAACAGATACAGCAATATAATTCAGTCAATTTGAATAAGACAAAGAAAACAGATTGGGGGGGGGGGGAAGAGCCTTGGACCTGTGGGACAATAACCAAATATCCAATATTGGTACCACACAAGTCCCAAATAGGTGAAAGAGACTGGAACTGAAAAAGTATTTGAAAAAATAATGGTCCAAACTTCAAATTTACCTAAAGAAATAAATACACAGAACAAATAAGACAAAGTAATCTCAAATATGATAAACCCAAGAAAGTCCATATCAAATGCATCAAAATTAAACTGGAAGGCAAAGAAAAAAAATCTTGAAAGCAGCCAGAGAGAAAGACATATAACCGATAAGAGAATACCAATTAAAATGACAATAGATCTCTCATTTGAAATTGTGGAGCCCAGAGGGAGTGGCATATTATTCAAGTGGTGAAAGAAAAGAACTATCCATAGTGAATTCTCATCCAGGGAAACTAACCTTCAGGAATCAAGAGGGAATAAATGTGTTCTTAGAACAAGGAACACTAAGAACATGTTTGTCTAGCAGATCTGTCTTGAAAAGTTAAATAAAGTTCTTGAAAGAGAAAAAAAGGAATCTTGGAGCATCAGGAAGGAAAAAAAGAACCACTGGAAGAACAGAAACCTGGGTAAATCCAGTATAGAGTATCCTCCTTTAGTTGTCTACATTACATGATGGTTGAAACAAAAATTACAACATCAACTGATACAAAGTTGAACAAATATAGAAGGAATCCTCAAGACAAGTAAAAACTGGGCATGGCAAAGGGACCAAAAATAAGTAATATTTCCACACTTTAGTCAAAGTGGTAAACCACTGTTCCTATTAGACTGTGGTTAAGTCATGTGTCTATTTCAATACGTAGGGCAACTACTAAGAAAATATATGAAGTAATACACTCAAATACTCTATAACTACAGATAAAATTCATTTATATAGAGTCTTGAAATAATAAAAGGATAAAGATGGAAAAGAGATTAGTGTTTACCAAGGGTTAAGGATAGTGAAGTGTAGGAGGTAGTGCGAAGGACATGGATGTGCTTATAAAAGAACAGCACAGGAGATTCTTGCAGTGATGGAACCTTTTATATTTTGTCTGTGGTGATAGATACATTGCATGTGAAATATACATGAACTAAACACACACACATGCACACACACACACAGATGAGTACATGTAAAACCAGTTACACCCAAATAAGATTGGTGGACTACATCACTGTCAGCTTCCTACTCGTGATACCTTTGCAAGATGTTATTTAGATCAAGGCTCCATGAGATCTCTCCATATTATCTCTCAAAACTAGTGTAATTAGATTACTACAATCTACATTGTCTAATCTACAATGTAGATTAGACTACAATGTAGTGTAAATCTACAGTGAAAACTCAGTTAAGTGGTGCCTGAATGGCTCAGTCGGTTAAATGTCTGACCCTTGATTTCAGCTCAGGTCATGATCTCAGGGTTGTGAAATCGAACCCCACATTGGGCTCTGTGCTTAACAGGGAGTCTGCTTGAGAGTTTCTGTCCCTTCACCAAAATCAAAACAAAACAAACAAAACTCATTTAAAAAAAAAACCAAAAAAACAATATGTACATTAGAAGAAATAGGGGAGGTGGCCATGATATCAAAGCTTAGAATTCTTCACACACATTTGTCACAGAGCCAGAGGGGGAATAACAAGTATCAAATATTTAAATTGCTGTAACTTCCCTATATGCTTTGTGAAAGGAACAAGCTATAATACAATATGCAATATTTAGGGAAATTCTAAATTTTCATGATTTTAAATATATTTTTAAAAAATCATCCTCCCAGATACTCAAATAACATGAAACTTAATGATTGTAGACCCTCTGCTACCATTCTTTATTAATGCTAATTCTATAAGGAGATATATACTTAACAAATATTTTTGAAATTAATTTTACTGAATATAAAATATAAGGCTAGTCTATTATGATTATATTTGTGACTTCACTAAGATATAGTAGACATTTTTTTGAAATGTCCCTTTCATATTCTATCTCCTACATGCACTAATATATATATGCCTTGTTCAGTTGCTAGATGAAAACAGTGGGACACAGATTCGTTATTTCCCCAATAGAACCTCAGGCTATATCAACCACTTTTCAAAGCTGTGATTTATTTAAGAAAAACATTTATGGGCCTGGGTGGCTCAGTGGGTTAAAGCCTCTGCTTTCGGCTCAGGTCATGATCTCAGGGTCCTGGGATCGAGGCCCGCATCGGGCTCTCTGCTCAGCAGGGAGCCTGCTTCCCCCTTTCTCTCTGCCTGTCTCTCTGCCTCCTTGTGATCTCTCTCCCGCTGTGAAATAAATAAATAAAATCTTTAAAAAAAAAATTATCATGTATTTCTTATACCTTTAAAAGAGAGGTCACCGAAAGGGAAAACCCAAGGTTTCTTCCATGATACTATATGGAAAAGCTTGTTACTTACCCCCTGTGTTCAATTTCATTTCTTTAAACACAGTTCCCACTGACAGAGAGACAGAGCTTACAATTTTCAGTGAATCTTAGGAAAAGGAATTTAACTCTGTTTTGGTCAGACTATTTTGTGGAAACTATATAACATCACTAAAATCAACTGAATTTCTCAATATATACAAATACAAAACCTTCATATTTAGACCATTTGCATGGAATAAAGCTAATGGCAATGACCTAGGAATCAAAAAAATTTAGGCAATTGTATAAAGTCAGATTTCCTGTGGATAATAATTCCTGATTTATTTTCACCTTCCAATTATGATGAGAACTAAATGATTTCATGTAATATGTAAAGTCCTTTAAAATAATCTACAATGACATGTTAAAATATTTTTAGTTTAGAATCCTGATGAGAACCTAAATATTTTAGTGTCTGAAATGTCTCAATTAATTTAGCTTAGCAAATCATACAGTATTTTGAGTTATTATGTGATTACTATCAGCCTGACTAAAAACTAGGCTCTGAAAAGCAGAATACCTCCATTTTATTGAAGATTTATTTATTTATTTGAGAGAGAGAGAGAGGGTGAAAGGGGAGAGAGTGCAGGGGGTGGGGTAGAGGGAGAAGAAGAGAGAACATCTCAAGCAGACTCCCCACTGAGTGCCAAGCCCCACGTGGGGCTCCATACCACAGCCCGGAGGTCATGACCTAAGCCAAAACTAAGAATGCTGCTTAACTGAGTGTACCACCCAGGCCCCCACCAGAATACCTGCATTTTAATGTGAATTCTGTCATTGATTAACCATATGACCCTAAGCAAATCACTTAAATGTGTGTCTTGGTCTGCTGAGTGCTAGGTGGAGATAATAATAATTGAGTAAAAGTGTGGTTTAGAGAATTGAAATATATAACTATATCTTCAAAACCTGAAAACGTAATTCCAAGAACCAGGAAACTGGCACGATTAGTAAAGGGACTATTTATTGTGTGAATTTCCTTGATAATTCATTTGCCAAAACAAAGAAACAAAAAACTGCCTAAGGAGAGTTCATTGGACTGAATCTTTTTAAAAAATCATGTATCTATAACATTTATCTTTTCAAGTTTGTAAATACTTATGATGTCATCTGCGGTTCATTTTATAACATTTCCAGTATGAAAGAATAAAGGAAAACCTTTACAAGTCCAAAGAGGGATATACTATAACTCAGTGGGTTCCCTGGGAGCAGGATCCTTGTCTTCCTCATCTCCGGCGCCCCTCACCGTCACTATCGGCACAGGAGGTATTCAGTGAATGGCTATTGAAATGAAACTGAGAGCCTAACTCTGTCTGTATATGATAAGAGCAGAGTGAAAAAGAACTGAACTAGGAAGTCCTCTTGAATATATCTCCACAGGCTCCCCCATGGGAAAGAAGCCAAAAAAGAAGAAAAACAGTGTCCCGTTTAGACAGTGTTGAGCATAAAAGAGCATAGCTAGAGCATGCTATGAAAACTTTTAACAAAATGATAGTTCATTGGAAAATGATTTGTAATACTGAATGAGTGATCTCTGAAGCCATTGTCATGTTACCTTACAGTTTTCAAATGAACACAAAAAGCAGTAGATAATCAGAGAAAATCCGTGTTATTTAACTTTTCCTCATAGTAAGTCCCAAACATAGTAAACCTAAAAAAGAACTGTGATATTGTTAGCTGAAGTGCATTCAATCTTTAAAAAGAAGAAGAAGAAAAAAAAAAAAAACCCACAAACTTTCCTTTGTGAATACAGGATACCCATCCTTATCTAAGTAACTTAAAAAAATATATAAAAATTCAAACATCTCATTAAAAAATATTTTTTATCCAAGGAATAATTGAACAGAAGAAATGAGTATGTGTAATAGAAGAATGAAAGGTAATTGCCCACACATCTCAGAGATTAAAAATGAGCTAATGGGAAAGTGAGCTACTTCGAGGTCACGACTCATCAGCTATTAGGTGCCTGCCACCCACTGGTGAGGTGATTTAATGACTCAAAATGCAGGGGCGCCTGGGTGGCTCAGTGGGTTAAAGCCTCTTCCTTTGGCTCAGGTCATGATCTCAGGGTCCTGGGATTATGCCCCACATCGGGCTCCCTGCTCTCTCTTCCTTCTCTGCCTACTTGTGATCTCTCTCTCTCTGTGTCAAACAAATAAATAAAAATTTTAAAAAAAAGACAAAACGCTGAGCTCTGGAGGATTTACTCTTAGCTGCAAATAAGAAGCATTGACCACTAAGTAAGGATCTATTAAATAGTACTTAATGCTGGATAAAAATTATTTTCCCAATATACCATTGGTTCTGAATGGTTCATCAATCACACAAATGAATATTTGGGATCCGTGTTGGATAAAATAAAAATTCCCAAGGCAATTACTTGGAGGATTTTAGTCACATTTTATACTAATTTCTAATAAAAGTTATTGGCATAGTTAATAAATTGTATATTAATTAGTTTTAAGCCAAATTAACTTCATAACATTAGTATTACTTGATTTATCTGACATTATTCTTTTAAGAACCTGATAAGAATTTATGCATATTTGTATTAATAGTTTTCCTTCCTTAAGTGTTGTTTATTTACAGATGATCACAAACTTCTTGCCAGAAACATTTTCAAATATATTTAAGTTGGTTTCCAGTAAGTAGTAATTCATGTCACACTTTATGGTGTTTAAATAATGATAAAAACATATTTTGTTATATAATGACTTTGAAATTATTAAAATGCAGCAAAAAACAATCTCATTGTTTTTGCATTTTTTCCTGGTTCTCATTTTACCTAAAATTTCCTCAAATAAGGATTATGTTATATCTCTATTTCCCATGACGCTTTACACATATCAGGGTACATACCGATGCCCACTAATAACTCACTGCATTCAATTTAATATGTGGACCATCAAACTTTTGCATATTCTGTAATGGTACATATTAACATCATTTCAGAAAATTTTTTACATTAAACGGATATTGTATACTGAATGATTTTATCACTATAATTCACTATATTTTGTAGACAAGTACTAAGGAAAAAATCTACATCAGGGTGACAGAAGTAACTCCAAGTGTCCTCTTGGCTACTTAAATTTTCAATGTTCAGCATAAGTTGCCAAAAGCATACCAGCCTACACCATGAACTTTAGCCAAAAGAATCACTGCAAACATTTAGAAGTTCTAAAAATACATGTATTCTCCAACCAATAACTTGCATTTTGTGAAGTTTAGCATCACTGATGTGATTGGATTTCAAGAACTATAGATGTGTCAGCCTTCATTCTCTTTGTTTTCAGCTCAAGCCCCTAATCTCCGGTGTGTACCCACCCGGTTTCTATAGAGAGTTTAAAGGTGTCAGTACAATAAGCTAATTTCTGCCTTTGGGAAAGTTGTACCTAGGAATGCTTCTCATGGCCTTTCACTCAATATCAAGTTTATTTTGCTGCCTCCTGCCTAATAATAGGCTATTTCCCTTGATTCTGGTTTTGTTGTGTTAAGGTTACCCAGACCAGCACTCTGCTCTGTTCTCTAGCTTCTGCAACAGGCCTGCTCTCTGCAAGTTGTCCTTGTAGACCCCAGCTAACTGCCTACTCTGCTTCACCCCTACTGATTTCTCTAGAACTGTTCACTAGGCAAACTGACTCATCCAGTCTGCCAGCCCGTTTTTTCAGCTCAAATCTCTGCTATCCCCAAGGGTAAGAATTAGAACAAGGAATTAAAGCTTTAGTGAGGTCAACTTTGTTTTAGAATACCAGAATGATTTTTTTTACTAATTAAATCTCAATCCTACTAAATCAGAAAGAGAAAATAAGCCAAATTAAGCTCTAACAGTCTTCAAACAGGCCACAGATACAAGGCTTAACTCTTGTCAGAACTTATGATTGGTATGTTGACATCTATGATGTCACAACATGCCTGTAGATAATGTAAAAGAGGTAAAAAAAAAAGCAATCTAGCCACTCATTCTTTTTATTAAAGTGTTATTCTGGATGCCTGGGTGGCTCAGTGGATGAATGCCTCTGCCTTCGGCTCAGGTCATGGTCTCAGGGTCCTGGGATCGAGTCCTACATCAGGCTCTCTGCTTGGCAGAGAGCCTGCTTCTTCTTCTCTCTCTGCCTGCCTCTCTGCCTGTTTGTAATCTCTCTCTCTCTGTCAAATAAATAAATAAAATCTTTAAAACAATAAAAAAATAAAGTGTTATTCTATTAATACCACAAGTATTTTATTTATTAATAGTATAATCAAATACTGTCTATAATCAGTATGTGCTATTTGTAATTGCACTATGGATTGAAATAAAGGAGTTAACACAGACAGAATAAAATATCAAGCTAGTGAATCCTTTTCTGTTTTGTTCTTTACAGTCATACAACACAAAACAATCTAAATCAATCTTCTGGAAAATTGGTAAAAACAACCATTGCTCCAGAGCTTATATTTGGTATACCAAGTTTCAGCTTGGACTGAAATTTTACTGAAACCATAGTAAATGGAATTTTAGAAGAGAAAATGTGAACAGAACCCAAGCAATAAATCTGGAAACTATGACACTATTTGAAGGAAGTTTTTTTCCAGTGCTGGAATTTCAATTTTTAAACCCCAGATTTCCTTACTTCAAATGTTTAAAAACAAAAATTCACTCCTCTCATTCCTATATCTATCATCTATTATTATGAAACATTTGAAAAAACAAAGTGTTATGATCCCTAAAATATACTAATAATGAATACACTTGATTATGGAAAATTTATTGGGCGCTTGGGTGGCTCAGTGGGTTAAAGCCTCTGCCTTCAGCTCAGGTCATGATCTCAGGGTCCTAGGATCGAGGCCCGCATCGGGCTCCCTGCTCAGCAGGGAGCCTGCTTCTCCCTGTCTCTGCCTGCCTCTCTGCCTACTTGTATTCTCTCTCTCTCTGTCAAATAAATAAATAAATAAAAATCTTTAAAATAAAAAAGAAAATGTATTAATATGTTTGAGGAATAAATACAAATTCCATGATATTTCTACTTTCCAATCTTCTTGTCTTTGCTATACTTGCCCCTCTTCCTTAGAGTGTCTTCCTCATGATCTGTCCTGATGGAAACTCCATGCTTCTACTCTATTACATTCCTAAAGCCCTGACAATAACCATTACATAATATGCCTATAGACCTTCCCTATTATCTCTTCTGTAACATAACATTTAAACTGTTCATCGTGTAAGTCCCTAAATATCTGAAATGTTTACTTTTCTATTTCCCTATTCTTCCTCAAAGTGCCTAATGACTTAAAAGCACATAAGGATGTGTTCAAACATGGCAAGTAATCCATGCTTCTTTACCTAAAGGTATATTATTTCCTTTGCATTTCTCAAGGTCATACTTATCATTCAAACTAATTAACATATTGCTTTCTTGATAGATTCCTCCATGCTGTCCACTTCCAACTATATTCATGTCTTCCTTTAGTCTTCCAGGGAAGGAAAATGAATGAAGCTCAATAATCATTTGCTGAGCAAATGAGATAAAGAGTAAACATTACATGGTCCAGCATTTATGTGCTGATATGTACGATTTATCTTACTATATGTTCATCGCTCCAGCCACGGATGAAACTGTTTCCTACTGTCCTTCATAAATCACATAACACTCTAAATATAATTCCCATTCTTTCTATTGGAAAAGTGAATGAATAAACAAGTGGAAGTACAAATGAATTAAATGCCAGGGGCACCTGGTAAATCACGTCATAGAGTAAGATAAGTAAGGAAAGTATGCTCAAAAAAATATTTTTAACATGATAACAACTTTGAAAATTTTATGTTCTAGTAGATTCCTTGCATCTAATAAATTTTCATTTTGTATAATTTGATTTAAAAGAAGTTCGCTGCTTTTGGGTACCTGGGTGGCTCAGTCAGTTAAGTGTCTGACTTTTGATTTTGGCTCAGGTTATGGTGGGATCAAGGCCAGTGGGCCTGGAGCCTGCCTGAGATTTTCCCCTTTTGCCCCTCCCCCCCCAAAAAAGGAGTTTGCTGCTTTTGATTTTTAGGCTCTAAATCATTAGATTAATCTTTTTCTTACTTGTGTAATGCCAAAATATCAATAGAGATCAAAATAATACAATAAAATATAATAAATATTTTCACAATTCAAACAAAATAAAATTCATTCTCCTAAGACTCCATTCAAAATCTCTTTCTATGTTTTAATATAATTTGTATTATGTAGCCAAATTTTAAAAATCTAAGACAGTAGAGATACCATCCTATATTTTGTAGTGGCCTATGACTGTAAACCTTCTAAATCTATGGATTCAGGCACTGAAAATTTACTTCTCCTTTTAAAGATAGTTATCTTATTCCAAATTTGCCAATGTCACATGGCAGAAGATCTTTGTAAAGCCAAAGCAAGTACACTTAAATGTTCTTTTAGATCTTTCATTAACCATCTAGATATCATTATACCCACTGACTTTAAAATATGGAATTGGTTTTGGATGTAGGGTTGATTAAAGTAATAGGAAGTTTCTTTAACAGGTAACAGTAAAAGACTGCTCAAGGTCATTGGCGGAGGGCAATGTACATTATAGAAGTATTGGAGACCTAAGTTACCATTTCAACATTTGACTATGAAAGTCTTTTGAAAGAAAGTGAGCCTGAGGAGGCATATGTAAGAAATTTTAATGGCAAAGACCTAGAAGTACAGTTCCCATTTCCTGTCCAGGCCCACAGCCATACTTCAAGGGAGGCTGGCACATGTAGTCTAGCTGTATGAACAGGAAGGAGAGAGATTAGTGAGTGGTTAGTTTCTGCCTTGCTAGTGCAGGATTATCTGTACCACTGAATCTATATACACTGATGTTTCTATATAAAAGTTAATGTAGATAACCAGGAATGTTGGAAAAGAGTAGATCATATGCTTTCTCTAAAATAATCGTAACTTTGGTGTATTTGGATTAAAAAATTATATTAAAGGGCTAAATTATGAAAAATAATTAGGAATATTCCTTATGAATGTGTTCTCAACATTGCTTTAGATTCAGAAAAGAAGAAATATCTATGAAAGTAACACTATAGTTACTTTCTATTGACTATGCCATCCTCTAAGCTATGAGCATGACTCTAATTTTAGAAAATGGGAGGCAAATTATTGTTAGTTTTCTACTAAAGTAAGTTTCTAGAATAAAAATATTCAGGATGGTTTATATTAATTATAAATGTGTATTAATTACATACATACGTGTGTACATATTTGTGTACATGAATATGCAGTATTCATTTCATTTTAATTGATATTAATTTGAAATAACATTCTATATGTCTTCTTAAACTAATGTAACTCTATTTCAATTATGGAAAAATTCTACATTTTCTTTAGACAATGACAAATCCTCTAAAATGTTAACTCCCATTTGAGAACTTCAAATAAATTTTCACTGAGATTACACACACCCTCACCCATGTATTATCAGTATACATTAATTTCATCTCTCTGACAATCTGTATAGTACATTTTGAGAAAGAACAAAAGTAGTTCCAACTCTGTAAATCATTTTATATATATATATGTATACATATGTATGTGTTTTTATATATATATATATTTAAATCTGGGGATGTTTTCACTGGAAAAGAGAACATGCAGGGGAGAGAAAGGGGTTACTGGAACATGAATGGGGGATCATATTTATTAAAACTCATTGAATGTTAGAAGCTAGTGAGAGGTTGATTTGGGTCTAATATTGGAGACTGCTTTTTTATCTATTGAGCTCTTCACTTCCATATTCAGCAGACTCATGAGATATTGAGTTCTGTCAAAGAAGTACAAGTAATGGCTAGCTGGTCTCTTGTCAGGGATGTTTAAATGTCTTTGCCACATTGCAGGAGATTGTGTCCAAGTGACTTGAAAATTTCTTAGAAGTTACACTTACTACTTTCACACAAAGTCAATTACTAAATGTGTTCAATCATAATTAATTCCTGATTTCAGTGATCAGGAATCACTAACTTAATGGTATACTATACCCTGTGTATGCTTTCATCTATTAAAAAATTTAGTAGATTTTTAAGGTGTTTTCAAATAATGAGTTATACTTTAATTTTATTAATGTTATTATTCAGCCATATTTTTTAAAGATTTGTTTATTTATTTGACAGAGAGAGATTACAAGTAGGCAGAGAGGCAGACAGAGAGAGGAGGGGAAGCAGGCTTTTTGCTGAGCAGAGAGCCCGATGCGGGGCTCAATCCCAGGACCTTGAGATCATGACCTGGGCTGAAGGCAGAGGCTTAACCCACTGAGCCACCTAGGCACCCCTATTCATCCATATTTTAATATCATCTGATATGAATTACACTTTATGCTCAGTATGTAGCTCAAATTTGACTGGATTTTATGCTGAAAACATGTCTAAGTTAATAATTCAACAAGAACTACTGAGATAACTAAGTATGTTTCAAAATTTCATCATTAGAAAATTAGTATCCATGCATTCAAAGGGGTTTCTCTTTCTCCTAGGCTTCGGTATTCTCTTCAAATGAATGAGCCTGCAAAAGCAAGTATTTAGGGGTGTGTGTGTGTGTGTGTGTGTGTTTATGTATGTATACATAAAGCTGCAATATGTAAAATATTCTTAGATCAGATGATTCTCTTTCCCCAATATCCTCTCACCTAGATAAAATATAGAGGCATTTCATTCTTACCAACAATGTATTTCTCTCTTCAAAAAATGGCTTAAGGAGAAAAGAATATACCATTTGTCAGTGGACATAAGAACATAACAGAAGCTTAGTGTATAAAATTTAGACCTAAAATGCCAAAAGATTCAACTGTATGCAGACTTGGTATATTGTGCATTTGAAAAAAATATCAAATAAATATATCATTACTAGGGGCACTGGCATGGCTCAGTCGTTGGACATCTGCCTTCAGCTTGGGTCATGATCCCAGGGTACTGGGACCGAGCCCCAAGTCAGGCTCCCAGCTCAGTGGAAAGACTGCTTCTCCCTCTCCCACTCCCCCTGCTTGTGCTCCTTCTCTCACTGCGTCTCTGTCAAATAAATAAATAAAATATTAAAAAATATATATATATCATTACTAGTAGCAACATATCAATAAAACATGTCTTACAAGTAAAGTAGGACCATCCAATTTTAGGAGTTTTAGTCTTCAGAATTTTTTTTACACCTCGAAGTTCATATAATTTATTAATTATATTAATTAATGTTTAAATTTAATTAATAATTAATTAAATTTAGAATTATAATTTATAAATGTTAATTCTGATTCATTACATATAGAAAATGCTCAAATGCTGCTATCCATGCAACTACTTTCTCCTCATTTAGTGAATAAAGGCTGTGTTTACCAAAATCCTCCTGCTAACATGACCACATAACTGCATTTGATACATTATATTGTTCAATGTCTAATGTGGGTAGTTAGTAGATGATAATCAACATTTGATAATTACAACATTCTCATACACATTTTCAAAGATCTTATACAGAAAAGACTCTTCTTTCCCTTTGTGTGAACCAGACTAAGGTCATTTTGGACAAATCCATCATGATGACTGTTCTGCGACATGAAATCTTGAGCACATCCTGTCACACACATATTCCTTCCTTTTGTTTAACCACGCCCTTAAGTATACCCTGGGGGCATAACCTCCTTAATCTATCCTTGAGAACACCTGTTGTGAAACATGTACCCCTCGGTGGCCCTCAGTTTTTACTCCCAGCACCTAGGGCTATAAAAGCTAATCTTATGGGAGGTGGGTCTATGGCCATGTACTCATCTTCTGGCTGTTCAAGACATGTTCTGTTGGTAAGTCCCCTTCATAAGCCATTTCTTGTCAAGCTGGATTTATTACTCTTTTTCTTAGGTTTTACAATAATTTTGGCCTTTGGAAGTTGTTCTGCATACACCTTCCTCTCACAGCACACCCATCTCATCTCCCACAAATAAAAGTTTGTGGGTATTTTGTTTGTTCTTCAAAACATTACTTTCCTAGGTGTTTGTTACATTATTTCTTATTTTCCTTGAGAAAATATCTTTCAGCATTTGATACAGTTCACAATTTGATATAGCTCACTATTTGCCTGGATTCATAGAACAAAAAAATGATGTGGTATTTGAACTGAACAATTTCTGTAAGCTCTCATTCTTTCCAACAACCTACAATATATTGGTCTCCTCATAGACATGTGAAATTCATTTTTTACATCCCACCATAAAACCACCATATGTAACCATGTGGCATAACTCTCATGGAGCATTTATATCAAAGAGACAAGAAGATTATGTGTCATTCTATTATGGATATGCATATACAAAGGTACATGGGGAATGAAAAACATCTGCCTTCATTAGATAGAGAAACCAGCCTTCAGTTTTTGTGATCTTGTAACTTTATAGGTCCCCATACGTTATGAAAGCCTTGAATTAGTATTTGTAACAAAGAGAGAGAAAATGACTCAATACTATGTTGTGTTCATTTCTAGTGATACCAGTCTTATCTCCTAAAGCCTGAAATTTGGATTAAATATTCATGGGTTTACCATCTTTTAGAGATGAATGTGATAATTAGGTGAAATATCTTCTACAATACACAAAGTTTGAAAATCTAGGAATCTGTTATTACATTTAAGAAAATCATTTTTATATTTTTGAAATTCAGGCATAATCATTAAAAAACATGAATATAATACAATTTCATTAATAATAGTTCATAGATTTCTATGAAAGGTATTTAATTTTTTCATAGCTAATAAATTTTGTGACTGAAAGTTTACTAATTAATCTTGATTTTGCTTCCTTCCTCAATTTCTCCAAGTCTTACTATTTTTCCCCTTCTGTGGAGGAAGAGGTGAGTATGAATCTTCCAGAATATAAATACTATCTCTGAAAAATCAGCAAATTAATATTTATCATGAATATTGTCTCTAAAATATCTTCTTGCATAAATTGAGCATTCAATGGAATGTATTTAATCTCAGAACAATAAAAATAAATCACAATCTACCATGTAGAATTTGCAGGATTTGAAGGATGACATACTACTTTCTCAGTTTAAATTGAAGCATTTAGTAAACTATTTGAATTTTTTCTTTATATTATGTAATATGATTTTTCTTTACCTTAGTTGTCTAAACTGTTTTTTAAAATTGCTAATTCGTATTAATTTATTTTTTTTGAAGATTTTATTTATTTATTTGACACAGAGAGAGAGATTACAAGTAGGCAGAGAGGAAGGCAGAGAGACAGGGAGAGGAGGAAGCAAGCTCCCTGCTGAGCAGAGAGCCCGATGTGGGCCTCGATCCCAGGACGCTGAGATCATGACCTGAGCCGAAAGCAGAGGCTTTAACCCACTGAGCCACCCAGGCGCCCTTGTATTAATTTATATACCAATTTTTAGAAGCCTGCCAATGTGTAAACATGTAGGGCACTCAAATTTTGCTTATAAGAAATTTTAGCAAAAGGCAGATATAGTCAGTGATTATAAAAAAGAGGCTATATATCTTACTATGTCACTACAACTAAAGTCCAAAATTAGTGAAAGTTTTCACATGTTTATATTATACTATATATACAGTATTAGATATAATATAGATACAATTATTTATACTGTATATATAAGATCCTATAATTTATATAAGTATTAGACTTCTATATATATTTGTAGTATATATAAATAATTGTATAAATAAATGAGAAGGGGTAATTTGAAATGAAGTAGGACAAAAATCCAATGCACAACTAAAATCAGTGAAGTTGAAAAGCTAAAGACACATGAGGAGTCACTGATAAAAGCTAATTCTATAAAAGACTTTTAGGGCACCTGGGTGGGTCAGTGGGTTAAAGCCTCTGCCTTCGACTCAAGTCATGATCTCAGGGTCCTGGGATTGAGGCCCGCATTGGGCTCCCTGCTCGGCAGGGAGCCTGCCTCTGCCTACTTGTGATCTCTCTCTCTCTGTCAAATAAATAAATAAAATCTAAAAAAAGAAATAAAAAATAAAAGACTTTTAGGAGTGAGTATAGAAAAGGACTTTCTTTCACTAACTATATAAGTAATATTCTAAAACTTATTGAAAAGATGAGAAAAAGTATACATCAAATTAAACCCATCATGTGAGATCTATAATAAAAGAATACATTGTATTTGATTGCATTAAATATAATGGTTCAGTAGTGACTCTGAATTCCTACTTTGTAGCTGGGTTGAAATAAGATATATTGTGGAGTTGCCTTCTGAAACCCTGAGAGAAACAGTGAACACACACTACACTTGCTAATTCTCAGAAGGGAAACCCATAGCATGATATACACTACTTCAAAGGTTCCTGTACTTGCTGACCCTACAGCTTTCATACGAAGCTCTGAGATCTAGACAGTTGAGCTTTGAGCTTGCCTTGGCCTTGGAGACTAAGGCAGTCTAACAACTGGCCTACACTGTGCAAAAGATCCTGGCTCTCTCTTAGAGACCTTTCACCAAGATAATGAAGAAGGTATGAAAGGGAAGAGTATATAAAATAGCCTTCCAAGGCCAGAGAAAATAAGAAAATCCTTCTATAAAACTGTATTTTCTTTGTATATCTCTCAACACAGAGAACAACCTTTTTATGCAAATACTTTCTGGGATTTCTCTATTGGAAAAAAATATAGTAATAATAAATAAAGCCTTCAAATACCATGTAAGTGCTGCTTTTTTAAATAAACCATGCTTTTCTTATTGAGTTCCAGAGATCTCGTGTTATAATAACCCATTAGGCAAAATAAAAGCAATATCTTGCCATCCAAATTAGATCTAAAAGTGGAAGTGGTGCACTGTATTTGAGGGGGCTCAGAATTCCCAGGTAAAATGTAGGCAAAAGATGGGAGAAACAGGAAGACTTGTGGTAGCTACACTTCATGAGAACGGCAGTGATACTGACTTCTGATTGGTTAGGAATAGCTGAGATCCCAGAAAAAAATTAGGACAGTTGAGATCCCATCTGAGACCTACAGGGGTATTTGCAATTAAACAAGCTAGACATTGGGCATTGTGCTGGGAACTAGCATACTTATCTACCATCTGGTTTTAGAATAAGATGTCACTTGGTAATAATATTCACATATTAAATGCCATCATACATTAGATCTGGTAGATCTTTCCATTTTAAAGAATGAGTGAGGCTAGGATGACTAGTTTTCCACCAAAAAGAGAAAAAAAGTGTTCTCTGTTTCCATATTAAATTCAAGAGGTAGTTGTCCAATGAAGGGCTATAGGTCTCAGCAACCCCTTGCTTTGGAGTAAAACTATGTGAATAGATTTAGTCAATGGAATGTGAGCAGTGTCATACTTCACTTCATTCCTGAATCCCCACAGGGTGAAGGTCCACAGGACACTAAAGCTTCTGTATTGAATACTATGTCAGAGAGAATTAAAATCCTATTACTTTTAACTCCTGAAATTTGCGAGTTTGTTTGTTAATGAAGCTAGCATTGCTGTAACAAAAATGAGTTAAATAAAAAATAATATAGGTCCTATGAAAAATATTGTTGATTAAAAGAAAGGGACATAACCCCCCAAAATTATTATAGTATCTGCTATAGGAACCAGAAAAATTATTATACAAGTGTTTACAACTCTCAGTAGGCTACAAAAAGATACAAACTTCATTTAAACAGAGCAGAAAGACACAGAGGAAAGATTATCTGAAATATAATGAAAACAGGATACAATTTTTTAAAAAGCAGATTAAAAATACAAAAGGATTCAAGCTCAAAGTAAAGTCAGCAGTCAAACCATATCTATGTAGTGAAAATGGAAACCAACCTGAGCTCTCTTAGAATGCAAAATAAAAGGTAGTACAAGCGAGAAGAGAAGTTACAAATATATACGGTCTTTTGTGTGTGTATGTACAAACACAGAGAGAAATCACAAAGAAAAATTATGACGAGTGTAACTAAAGACATATTAATAGAATAATTTCTATGGTTAAAATTAATCTGTTTTTTCATTCTAAAATACACTGAATCCCTGAAACAAAAGAAGCAATTTCATCACAACTTTCAGAATGAAAGGTTATAAGGCAAAAATCTTATGACCAATAAATTTATCTTCCACAGGATATTGCAACAGAAAAATTGTTAGGGGATACCGAGGTGGCTCAGTCAGTTAAGTGTCCAACTCTTGACTTTGGCTCAGGTCGTGATCTCTGGGTCATGAGATGGAGCCCCATAGTGTTCTGCACTCACTGGGAAGTCTACTTGAGATTCTCTCCCTCCACCCCACCCCTTCCCCTGCTGGATCACTCTCTTGTGCTCTCTCTCTCTCTAAAATAAATAAATAAAATCTTTAAAAAAATAAGTAAACTTAATATCCAATATTGAGAAACAAACTTTGATAGACTATTAAGAAGCCTTCATATTTTTAGCATTTTAATGATCTTTAACATAGGGAAAGATATAACCCTAACTGAAAACAGAAGGATGCAAAATTAAGCATTCAGACTGGTGTCAGTTTTATAATAGAATAGAAAGGTAACTGTTGAAATTTCAGGTGATTTTTTTTTCCTGATTTTTACACTTCTCTAAATTTTCTCTCTTCCAACTAACTTACAATATATTTAAAATATTAAAACTTTAGAAAATATAAATAGCAACTTATGTTTTTAGTACTTAATCATATGGTTATTGAAATTAGTTATTGACTAGTTATAGGGCCACTTTTTTATTTAGACTGCCTTTTGGCAATAAATATACTACAAAAATCTTAAAATGTGAAAATAAGACAATGTGGAAGTAGATGAAGCTCCAAAAATGGAGAGAAAGAGAAAATGGAAGTTGTGATTATCATATTAATCATATTAAAAAGCTTTTCCATTTCACTATTTATCACTATTTCAGTTCAGATATCAATTTTCTGAACAAACATACATTATTTATGGAAATATCCTCTCGCCTGTAAAATAAATGTAATTTAAAATTTTTAGAAAATATTTCCTATTTTAGTACTGTGGGTTACATGTGCTTTATGGGTTTGTGTTTAAAATATCAAAATTCACTGTTTGATTTACATGTTACACAGACATAAAAATCTATTACAATTTCTTTATAATATAGAGAATATTGTAAAAGAAAACCTACATACCTTTTCATATTTATTCTTTCATTTAGTTAAGAAATGTTTCTTTAAAACAAAACATCTCTATGTTCTGAAAGCTTTGGCAACAGCACGAATGCTCTCATCTATGGAAGAAGACATTATATTATGGGGAAATATTTCCACAATAAAATAATATGTAATGAGTAGGTGATTTTTGTATTTATTTATGAGGATTATGAGGAAAACAGATTTTAAGACAAATAGGAGAATATACTAAATGTGACAGTCTTGAATGATGACATAATATCCTCTTGTCTGTGATGGTGACACAAAATGGCAAAGGACACAAAACTGTCAGTCTTGTTGTTTATCTTCTATCTGAGACTAATAAAAGAGGGAAGGTGATTGACGGCACATAGACACAAACACTGTCTTTGACATAAGGTTGTTACCTTTTATACATATATAAAAGTACTGTATTGATGGCTTTAAGGACACCTTACTTTTCTAGCTTCCTAAGACGCTGTCTTTAAAGAAAAATATAAAGGAACTTACGGTTTGATTATATGAGAAGTTACATATTATCCCTTTTAGAAACTATTGCCTCTAGATGTATTATTCATATAGATTATATGTTCATATAGATATTTGCATTTATATTTATACACACATATGTATATTTATATATTCAGGCAGAGCAAGAGTAGGAGAGTCATAGTGAAAGAAGGTGCAGAGAAATAGAGACAAACTGAGGGAAAAAAACAACACAAAAAGGAAAATACCTAGGGTGTGGATTCTTTTTTCTAATATAGGTTTCTTTCAAATACATAAATTATAAATTAAAACATTTGTTCATAACACTGAATATGTATAGAGGAAGTTTCACAGAAGTAGTAAGTACCTGTACTGATTTTGAAGAGCTTGCAATTTATTTGGAGGAGATTAAACATACAGATATAAAATACGTATGTGATAATTGCAAAGGAACATGAAAACAAGTGAATGATAATGCAGCAAAAAATTCTTAAATCAGAGCTGGGGATAGAAAGTAATTAATTAAGGATCTAATGAATCAAGAAAACCATTCTGGAAATTTCAGTATGAAGTTAGGCCATGGACCGGCAGCTAGGGTAGGAGTACACCAAAGGTCAGAGAATTACCTCTAGTAAAAGGAAGGGTGGTCTTGAAAAGGGTGGATAGACCCAGAAAAGGAACACATATTTCCACACACACAAATATATTCCAGCTTCTGCCTATCCACACTTATTTTGCCCTTCTCAGCTAAAGGTAAATTGTGTCACCTGGGTGGCACAGTCACTTAAACAATGGACTCTTGATTTTGGCTCAGGTGGTGATCTCAGGGTGGTGAGATAAAGCCCTGAGTCAGGCTCCGCACTACATGAGGAGACTGCTCGCGACTCCCCNTAAATTGTGTCACCTGGGTGGCACAGTCACTTAAACAATGGACTCTTGATTTTGGCTCAGGTCATGATCTCAGGGTGGTGATCTCAGGGTGGTGAGATAAAGCCCTGCGTCAGGCTCCGCACTACATGAGGAGACTGCTCGCGACTCCCATTCCCTCTCGCACATGCATACACACACTCTCTCTCTCATATAAATAAATAAATCTTTAAAAAATAAAAATAATGGTAAATAGCTAACGACATGACTGCAACCTTGTCTGTTCCTGGACCTCTCTTCTCATGGCTCCCTCTGCCTGGGGTGTCCCCCTATAAACCTCCTCATTCTAACTCCTACTTACTTTGAAAGGCTGTCACTCTGATATTCCTTTGCATAGAAATTATGCTTCCCATCCTCATTAAGAGACCCTATTTCTCTGAATTCTTTGAATATAGTTCTCTTTTGAGGTTTATCAATCTCTAGATATATTTTAAGTACCTATGTTAATATTGTCTCTCTTGTACATTAAATTTCTTAAGAGCAATATCATACATGTGCCTGAACTATCTGTGTCTACCTCACAGCTTAACTAAAAATCAGGAAAAAAAGAGACATGGCTATCACAGCTAGAAAATATTATAGTCCTTTTATCATTTGACAGAAACAAACTTTCCCTGCAACATCCTGCAAAATTAAAAAAAAAATTTCTGCAAATACCCATAGAATTCATTAAGAATGTACTTGTTTATATCAGATTTTATATTTTGCCAACAAATATGTATCCCATCAGGGAAAACTAATTCAAATAAACCAGGGTTTCCAGGTCGAATGTTGCAGGAGTTCATATTTTGACTCAACACATTTATTGCAAACATAAAAAAATAAAAATAATAGTAATAACAATAAAAGGAAAAACAGCAGACATACAAATTAGCCCTCCAAATTAAATAAGGAGAAAAGAACCATATGATGAAGTGAAGAGTGGTAGTAAAGCTGCAGGCCTGTTTAACCCTAGATCTAAAGTTTGCTCCTATGGAGTTAAAGGGATTTAAGTGCTCTCAGACAACCAGAACCAGGAATAGAAAGTTCTTAAAACCAGAGCCTGGAGTGAAGCTCCCCAACTCTGAAGGAAGCTAAAAATAAAACTTACCACCATCTGGGCTGTGGCTTCAAACAACCTGCAGGTCTTAGGCTGTGAGCACACAGACAAACCCTTTTAATCAAGAACTGAGCAAGCTGACTCTCTAACCAGATCACTACGCCCAGATATGCCTTAACTAAAAAAAAAAAAAAAAA